>MU128958.1:0-18000 GCA_014904985.1 Hydnum rufescens UP504 | reverse complement strand
CGTGAAAAATTGAAAAATGCCAGAATGTCCAATATAACTTGTCACCCATGTAGAGTAAATATATACATCAATATATTCAATTTTGGCCAATTCTGATGCATAGAAGTGCCCAATCCACTTTTCAATTAGCCATCTCTCTCTTTTCTATTCCTCCTACTGAACAGAATCTCTTGGGGAATGGTGGAACTAGTAGTCCTAGATGTACCCTTCATTTGACATAAGGGGGGAAGAGAATAATTGCCATTAATAATCAAAAAAGCGGAGGCAATAATGGAATGAGACATGGGGGAGTTGAGTTGTAGAGAGCCGAGTTTTAATCCGCTCGTTTTGCCCTTGGTACCATTGGATGCGGACTGTCGACAGCTTTCTAGGCGTGCTTTTCCCGAACGAATTGGATCAAAACTGACTGAGAAAATTGAAAAATACTGAAGGGATATATGAAACACATAGTAAAATCGACCTGGAAGGTGCAGTTTTGATTCTTTCGTCTCGTGTTTGGTATTGTCGAAAAGGTGTGAATCATAGCTTTCTGGGGCTATCTTGCCGAGTCAATCTGATCAAAACTGAGGGAGATATTCCATGTTTACTCCTGAGAGCACCGCATTAGCCCCTATTTGTCATGTGACAAGTCCGCAAGTCAGAATCAAGGCCTGGGTGTGTAATCTGTTGTATTACATAATCACAATTCATTAGAGTCACCCTTGAGGCACAGGAAGTGTGTATCAGAAGTGGAGACTGATGAAGGTCAAACAAGCAAGCAAGTTGAATTGCTATTGCCACATTGAGGTATGGCAAAAAAAAGTGGAATTTGGGGTGGCTGTTGAAGTGCTGCAGATGAACAATAAATTGGCTCATGTATAGGTAAGGGAATGATGCGGATTTGTGGATTCTAGACATATGGCATCTGGGCTTGTTCTCAAATGAATGACGACATGGGAATTGACATCCAGATTGACATGAGAAATGGTTCATTTAATTGAAAGATCGTCCTCGGATAGGGTTTGCATGTAGTAGGGATTTGTCCCTCCAACAGTGGCTCTTCATTTTGTTGGTGGAGGCTCAGGCAATAACCTAAAAAAATCAAGTGTTAGTTACATGTTAAAACCAGTGCAAAAAGAGCAGCCTTCACTGCTCTTTTTGCGCCACTGTACATATAGACATTAAAAATAAATTCACCTTAAATTACCACACACCTGCCACAGCAGGTGTGTGGTTGGTGTGGGTTCTTCATTTGGCAGGTTTCATCGGGTGGGTCTTCGTTTGGCTGGTGTCCATTTACATTGTTGGTTGTATTCTCATTTGTTGTTGGGTTTTGGCTGGGCTTGTGTGGGTGTTGGTTCAGATTCATGACCTAGAATATTAAAATATAGGTTAGTTACAAATTTGAAGCAGTGCAAAAAGAGCAGCCTAAGCTGCTCCTTTTGCATGGTGGTATCTACTGGGGAAGACTTACCTTATATAGTACCACACACCCACCATAGCAGGTGTGTGGTTCCTGGGGCCACTCATTGGCTCCGTATCATTTCAAGGGTCTGGGTTCATTTGGTGGGTGTCCACTTGGCAGGCATCCATTTCATTCATTCTTGTTGGGCGGTTCTTCATTGTGTGTTGTGGGTTAGGTGATAACCTAGAAAATAAATAACCTGTTAGTTAGAAATCAAAACCAGCACAAAAAGAGCAGCATATGCTGCTCTTTTTGTGCTGTTGGGTACACTGAGGGACATACCTTACATAGAACCACACACCCACTGCAGCAGGTGTGTGGTTCATGCGGTCACTCATTGGGCGGGTCCCTGGCTGCCATGGTCTCATTTGTTGTGTTTTTGTCTAGCATATTGCCATTTGGGCCTGGTATTTTGCACCAGGCCACAATCTAAAATAATAATGATATGTTAGTAAAGAAATTCAAAGCAGCACAAAAAGAGCAGCTTCTGCTGCTCTTTTTGCGCTGATGTATTTACTATGATAAAAAAAAACTCACCTTGTTGACCACACACCCGCATCGGTGGTGTGTGGTTGCCTGGTTGCCTTTCTAGGCTGTTGTTGGGTGCTGGTTTGGTGGTTGCTGGTTCAGTGGGTTGCGAAGTAAGACACAGACTCAACACCAGCAATTGCTGGAACCCAAAAAGTGCCCAAATGCTGGCACTACCAGCATCATATACATTAATAGCAAGTACCTAGATGTGTAAAAAGGACTACATAATAAATATTTGTTCAAAAATATAAAAAAAGACCATGATAATAAGTCAGAGATCAATATGGCACCATATGCCTGTATTGCACAGTGGAGTAGGCCACTTCTATGGCTTAGAATTAGCCCAAATGTAAATATATTGGTGGTGTATATGCATCCTACATGGGAGACTAGTTATATCAGACAATCACTCCATTTTGGATTTTTCGCACATTCAATTCCCTAAATTTAGGGAATTGAACATGCAAAAATCCAAAAATGGAGTGATTGTCTGATATAACTAGTCTCCCATGTAGGATGCATATACACCACCAATATATTTACATTTGGGCTAATTCTAAGCCATAGAAGTGGCCTACTCCACTGTGCAATACAGGCATATGGTGCCATATTGATCTCTGACTTATTATCATGGTCTTTTTTTATATTTTTGAACAAATATTTATTATGTAGTCCTTTTTACACATCTAGGTACTTGCTATTAATGTATATGATGCTGGTAGTGCCAGCATTTGGGCACTTTTTGGGTTCCAGCAATTGCCGGTGTTGAGTCTGTGTCTTACTTCACAACCCACTGAACCAGCAACCACCAAACCAGCACCCAACAACAGCCTAGAAAGGCAACCAGGCAACCACACACCCACCGATGCGGGTGTGTGGTCAACAAGGTGAGTTTTTTTTATCATAGTAAATACATCAGTGCAAAAAGAGCAGCAGAAGCTGCTCTTTTTGTGCTGCTTTGAATTTCTTTACTAACATATCATTATTATTTTAGATTGTGGCCTGGTGCAAAATACCAGGCCCAAATGGCAATATGCTAGACAAAAACACAACAAATGAGACCATGGCAGCCAGGGACCCGCCCAATGAGTGACCGCATGAACCACACACCTGCTGCAGTGGGTGTGTGGTTCTATGTAAGGTATGTCCCTCAGTGTACCCAACAGCACAAAAAGAGCAGCATATGCTGCTCTTTTTGTGCTGGTTTTGATTTCTAACTAACAGGTTATTTATTTTTCTAGGTTATCACCTAACCCACAACACACAATGAAGAACCACCCACCAAGAATGAATGAAACAGATGCCCACCAAGTGGACACCCACCAAATGAACCCTGGACCCTCGAAACGATACAGAGCCAACAAGTGGCCCCAGGAACCACACACCTGCTATGGTGGGTGTGTGGTACTATATAAGGTAAGTCTTCCCCAGTAGATACTGCCACACAAAAGGAGCAGCTTAGGCTGCTCTTTTTGCACTGCTTCAAATTTGTAACTAACCTATATTTTAATATTCTAGGTCATGAATCTGAACCAACACCTGCATGAGCCCAGCCAAAACCCCAACAACAAATGAAAATACAACCAACAATGTAAATGGACACCAGCCAAATGAAGACCCACCTGATGAAACCTGCTGAATGAAGAACCCACACCAACCACACACCCACTGCAGCAGGTGTGTGGTAATTTAAGGTGAATTTATTTTTAATGTCTATATGTACAGTGACACAAAAAGAGCAGTGAAGGCTGCTCTTTTTGTGCCAGTGTTGGAGGGATAAATCCCTACACCATAGAATCCTCATCCGAGGCCCATTTTCCCTATGAATGAATCAATTATATGTCACCGCACTCATTTAATTTTATTGCCATTCATTTATTCAAGAAATCAATTGGATTCCTACCCTTTCCAACCCATAATATCGCCTCATTCCTTTACCATGTCCACCAGTCAATTTATTGACTATCCATCGGACTTCAACAGTCTTCATCAAAAAGGGGCAGTTTATGCCCTACTTCAAGTCCATTTTCTTTGGACAAGGCAATTCAACTTGCCATCTTTCTTCAAGACTGGATGACTTGCCTGCTCTTCCAAGGCATCCTATTGCCTTAAGGGCGATGAATTGTGATTATGAAACAACGCGGACCAGGCCTAGTTCCAATTCTGGACTTGCAGATCCGTCACATGATCCAGATAGGGGCTGCACTACTCTGAAGGAGTATTTTTCGAATTTCTCCGTCATTTTTGATCGGATCGACTCGAAACAACCGCGCCCAGAAAGATACAAATCGTACCTATCGAATGGTACCAAACACGAAACGAACGAATCAAAAATGCGGTCCCTGTAACAATATCTTGGCATGATTCATACTCTGAAGGAGTATTTCTTGATTTTCGAAGCCAATTCTTATCATATTCGTTCGTGAGTACCACACCCTGAAAGCTGTTAAAAATGCGCATCGAACGGTACCAAGGGAAAAATGAGCGGATGCGAACTCCATTTTTCACAAGACAACTCCCTCCCCATGACTCCCCCTTGCTCCACCATTCAAAATAGTGAATTACTTCCGGCCCTCTTATGTCTGATGGAGAAGACCCTCAGGGCGACCTATTCCACTTTTCCTTAAGGGAACTTGTCCAGGTTTGAAGGAGGAATAGCATGTAATGTGTCAATCTCCCCTTTTATCTTGAAATTGGAATATCTCCATCAGTTTTGAAGATTTTAACTTCATTTCTTTTTCTCTGTGTGTCCCTTATGTCCGACCTTTTCACTTTCTATTGAGTTGAAGTCTGTATTGTATATTAGGTGCAGCTAGCACACAAATTCATTAGTTCTCCCCCTCCCTCCAGTTTGAAGCTCCTTGAACAGCTGCTGGTTCCTGGGTGATTTCTCATTACAAAAAGCGAATTCTAACTACACTTTGACTAAGGTCTCAAGAAGGGATTCTTAGGGTGTGGTAATTTGACTGAAATACACATTCTCACTTAATTGCTTGGGCTTTGCTGGCTCACTGCAATCCCCCTGTCCAAAAGACCTTCCTCCACTTGAACCTAAACAACCAGATTAGATCTGTGATCCCCTCTTTCGTCCCCGGCTCAACCTCATGGACAGTAGTTGGATTGGTTCATTAACCATCCTGCTTACACTGGTTTTAATGTGTAACTAACACTTGATTGTTTTAGGTTATTGCCTGAGCCTCTGCCCACAAAATGAAGAGCTGCTGAATGAGAATGAATGGCCAAACAGAGACCACCAAACCCACAAACAATGACCCCCCCAAAACCCCACACCAAACGAGACCCAAGCAGATAACGAAAACCACCACCCAATGAAGACATGAAATGACACAACACCGAGAACCCACATGAGCCACACCCACTTCCGCAGGTGTGGTGATTTTTTACAGTAAGTATATGTAAGATCACACAAAAGGAGCAGCACAGGCTGCTCCTTTTGTGTGCTTTTCTTTTTTTCACTAATGTACTATTCTAGGTATTCTTCTGACCCCACTGCCCACACCTACCCTCAACTAATCTGGTGACCCTGCCGAATAAAAACCCGCAACCCTGCCAAATATAAACATGCAACCCTGTTGAATACCAGGAGGGGGGAGGGGGGATAAGCTGTATGATACATGTATAATAGTTGTTAAGGGTCGTTCCTAGTACAGGGGAGTGATTACGTAATCAGGTCGAGTAGGGATGGGGAGCCCTTAATATATCTGATGAATGGATTCATGAAGTGAATGATTATGTAATGTTGTGGAAGACAAGAACACAGAGAGTGGAGCGAAAGAACTGAATTCCCAAGAGACTTGAGATGGAGAGGAATGAATGAGGAAGAGAGTCAGGTACAGACATATATTCTTGATCTTTCTAAGGAGCTAGAGTACTGGAGATAGCTACTTATATAAGGATCAAGACATAAGGGGAAATACAATAAGTGAGGGGTGTTGACGGATCTGCATGTCCAGAATTTGGAACTAGGGACCTGGTCCGCGGTTGTTTCATAATACCAATTTCATCTGCCCTTAAAGGCGAATAGGATGCCTTGGAAGAGCAGGCAAGTAATTCCAGTCTTGAAGAAGATGAAGGGTATCGCAAGTCTGAAATTAGCTGGGTTATGTCCTATAAAGAAAGAGTTGGTGGATCGGTTCTCGGTAACAATGAGTAATAGAGAACTAATTAATATATGTCCCCTTTTTGGTATTGTAAGACTGTTTGTCGATTTGGTTTATATTCAATTATAATTGACTTGGTGAAGATGGAATATATTAGTTGGTAAAGGAATGAGGCGATATTTATGAGGTTATGGTAGAAAGAAGCGAGTAAAGTAGTTAAAATATCCATTACAGAATTTCCAATCTGAAAATATAAGTCATGGAATGGCAATAAAATTTATAGCCTGCTGACCCATTTTCAGGAGTAATATATCGCAGGTCTTGGCGTGGAGGACCCATATTAATTGAATCCCCAAACCCCCTTCTACAACCTAAAGCGGAAATAAAATGCGCATCCGCTTCTCTGGATGAGATCTCACTGATTTGGATGTAGATTTTTGATCCTCAATCTCCCTTCAGGTATCGCAATCTCGGCACAACAACGTGTGCTTGCAATCTTCTCTGCTTTTTTCTGTATGGTCAGCCTGTATACATTATCTTAGATTGAAAGAGATCTATCAATTCACCTGTTAAGATAAATGCTTACTATACCCAACATCGATTGCGCACTCGTGATGCCTTAGCATGGATTGTGGTTTTACGGTGGAGTAGTTGTAGTTGCATATCATTCAGCATGGTTTCTATCACACCGCATGTGTTGTGTTTGCTTGCTTCTGGTTCTGAGGTGCGCGGATGGGGTAAGTCTTTGTGGTGATGTCTTTTGTTCTTTTTATGTGGTGTGAGCAGGATTTTGGCTAGGGCGTCTAGATATGAAAAAAATTATAGATTAATAAAAGTTAAAGTGACCAAAAAGAGGCAGCTGTACACTGTCTTTTTGGCCACCATAATCGTGTGATTGGTTCAGATACTTGCGACTACTACTCGATCTGAGAAATATGATCTCAACACACCACACTCGAATTAGGTTAGTGGTTGAGCATGTAGTTTTTGAAATTCAGTGCAAAAAGAGCAGCTAAGCTGGCTCCTTTGGTGTGCTTGGCCTTGTTTTGGGTGTCACGCACTTTGCTAGTGACGGCAGTCATTCATATCTGCTGTAAGACATTTCTTGCCTATATATAGTAAGGCTCACACCAAATGGTGCAGCTTGCGATTCGCTCGCTCCGTGTTCTCCATGCAGGCAGCTCTGATCATTGCTTCCATATATCGTTTTCGAGTGGCATTTTCCGGGTGTTTCATCATCTGGCTGATTCGCAGCTGTGTACCCATTTCGTTTGCGTGGCGCTCGAGACTCAACTGTCTTTTGCGTGTTCTTCTTTGGGCTGGTCGATTGTTCTCTATCTAGTGTTGTTGTGTGTAGGTGTTGTGGGTTAATTCGAAAAAATATAATTGAGGGTATGAGAGTCGGCTTGGGTTATGTTGTAGGAAATCTAGCGCTGCACCAAAAGGCAGCATATGCTCTCTTTTTAGTGCTGTATGGGAATAAAGTTTACACTGAATGTGAGTTCATTAAAGACAAGAAGATAAAATGAACGGTAGGAACCACAACCCAAACGGAAGGCTATGCAGCAGGTGTAGTGGTTCATGCGGTCACTCATTGGGCGGGTCCCTGGCTGCCATGTCTCTTTAGTTGATGTTTTTTTGGTCTAGACATATTGCATTTGGCCTGGTATTCAAGTCCAATCTCTACTCTTCTTTTTCGTGCATTTTCTTTTTCTCTGTGTGTCCCTTATGTCCGACCTTTTCACTTTCTATTGAGTTGAAGTCTGTATTGTATATTAGGTGCAGCTAGCACACAAATTCATTAGTTCTCCCCCTCCCTCCAGTTTGAAGCTCCTTGAACAGCTGCTGGTTCCTGGGTGATTTCTCATTACAAAAAGCGAATTCTAACTACACTTTGACTAAGGTCTCAAGAAGGGATTCTTAGGGTGTGGTAATTGACTGAAATACACATTCTCACTTAATTGCTTGGGCTTTGCTGGCTCACTGCAATCCCCCCTGTCCAAAAGACCTTCCTCCACTTGAACCTAAACAACCAGATTAGATCTGTGATCCCCTCTTTCGTCCCCGGCTCAACCTCATGGACAGTAGTTGGATTGGTTCATTAACCATCCTGCTTACACTGGTTTTAATGTGTAACTAACACTTGATTGTTTTAGGTTATTGCCTGAGCCTCTGCCCACAAAATGAAGAGCTGCTGAATGAGAATGAATGGCCAAACAGAGACCACCAAACCCACAAACAATGACCCCCCAAAACCCACACCAAACGAGACCCAAGCAGATAACGAAAACCACCACCCAATGAAGACATGAAATGACACAACACCGAGAACCCACATGAGCCACACCCACTTCCGCAGGTGTGGTGATTTTTTACAGTAAGTATATGTAAGATCACACAAAAGGAGCAGCACAGGCTGCTCCTTTTGTGTGGCTTTTCTTTTTTTCACTAATGTACTATTCTAGGTATTCTTCTGACCCCACTGCCCACACCTACCCTCAACTAATCTGGTGACCCTGCCGAATAAAAACCCGCAACCCTGCCAAATATAAACATGCAACCCCTGTTGAATACCAGGAGGGGGGAGGGGGGATAAGCTGTATGATACATGTATAATAGTTGTTAAGGGTCGTTCCTAGTACAGGGGAGTGATTACGTAATCAGGTCGAGTAGGGATGGGGAGCCCTTAATATATCTGATGAATGGATTCATGAAGTGAATGATTATGTAATGTTGTGGAAGACAAGAACACAGAGAGTGGAGCGAAAGAACTGAATTCCCAAGAGACTTGAGATGAGAGGGAATGAATGAGGAAGAGAGTCAGGTACAGACATATATTCTTGATCTTTCTAAGGAGCTAGAGTACTGGAGATAGCTACTTATATAGAGATCAAGGACAATAAGGGAGGAAATACAATAAGGTGAGGGGGATGAGGTCACATGATGGGGTTATGTAAGAGGTTGTGAGTACGACTCGTAACAATAGTATAATAATAATAAATGAATAATTATGTGTTATAATGAGAACAAATAGTAATAAATAAACAATCCCAATTGCCAATAAGTCTGTATAGCCTGCTGACCCATTCAGGAGCATTCCCAGGCTTGCTGGGACCTAACCCAATACCCCCAACCAACATAACCATGTGCTTCTGCTCACAGTGTTATTTGATCCCACTCTGGTTGATCCCCCCCCTGTGACTGATCCTCTCGTGACTTACTGCTATACTTGTGGGTCTTCCTGGATAATGCTATCCCACGAAGCTCATGGCCTTAGCATGAATTTTTACATGAACTTTGTGGAAAAATCTTACAGCCAGTGTTGGGTTTTTGTACAGGGCTCAGGGGGGCTGGGGAGTTTTTGGGCATGTACTTGTTTAGGGGGGAGCAAGATCTAGAATAAAAAAATTTAGATTAATAAGAAGTTAAAAGTGACACAAAAAGAGCAGCTGTCACTGCTCTTTTTGTGCCACCATATCTATGGGGAACGGGACTCACCTTAGATGACCACACACCCACCGCAGTGGGTGTGTGGTCTGGCCTGTTTGGGTGTCACGCACTTGCACAGGCCATCATTTGCTGGTCTGCACATTTGCAGGGGGTATGGTGGGCCTTTGGTCCCCCCTTCATGCAGGCCCCATTCATGCAGTCATGGGGTGCCATTTGGGGTTTCCACATTGCATTCGCAGCTGCAGCTTTGTGTTCCTGGCCGCAACTTTGTGTTCATGGCTGCATAGTTTCATGGGTTTGTGGGGTTGTGGGTCTCAATTTGGGGGTTGGTGGGGTTTGTAGGCTAGGAATAAACAATATGTTAGTAAAAGACAGAAGAAAAAGAAGAAAAGCCACCCAAAAGGAGCAGCATATGCTGCTCCTTTTGGGTGGTTGTACTTACCTTAAAATTACCACACACCCACCAAAGCGGGTGTGTGGTTCCATCTGTGGCCTCACATCATGGGTCCCCATTCTTGGGTTTTGTCTGGCACTTGAGGTTTGGCAGGTCAGGTTCATTGTTTTCATTTGGTCAGTGTGTGGTCAGTTTCAGGGAGGGGGTGGCTTCATTTGGCAGGTCTTCATTTTTCTGTTAGTTGTTGAGCAATAACCTAGAATAATCAATGTGCTAGTTTAAAAAAATTAAAAGTAGTGCAAAAAGAGCAGCAGATGCTGCTCTTTTTGTGCTGTTGGGGGTGCACTTACCTTATAGAGCCACACACCCACCACAGTGAGTGTGTGGCTTGTGTGGCCACTCATGTTTTTGTTTGGTGTTGTTTCATTTGGCTTCATTTCATTTGGCATACGGTTTTGGTTGGGCTTGTATGGACATTGGTCCAGATTGTGACCTAGAATATTAAAATGAAAGTTAGTTAGAAATTCGAAGCAGTGCAAAAGGAGCAGCTATTGCTGCTCCTTTTGTGCAGCTATCACTGCTCCTTTTGCACAGCTATATCTATTGGGGGGGGGGGTAACTCACATTAAACAGCACCACACACCTGCACAGCAGGTGTGTGGTTCCTGCAGCTACCCATTGGGCAGTCCATCGTTTGTTTGGGTATGGCTCTTGCTGTTCGGGCCTTCATTGTGTGGCAGGTTTTTGTCTCTGGCCTTAGACCATAATCTAAAATAATAAAGGCTATATTAGTATAAGAATTCAAAGTGGCGCAAAAAGAGTAGCTTGCGCTACTCTTTTTGCACCATTGTCTCTACTAAGACAAAAACTTACCTTATGACCACACACCCACAGCAGTGGGTGTGTGGTCATGTGGTCACCTCTCTGTTGCTGGGTGTGGCTGCACAGTTGCAAAATTCAATGCCAGCAATTGCCGATACTCAAGAAGCGCCCAAGTGCTGGCACTACAAGGACAGCACACATCAATAGCAAGCATGGAGATATGGAATAGATACTATATAATAAAAATTTGTCCAATAAAATGTGAAGAAGAAGATAATGAGTCAGAGCTCAATAAGGCATAATATGGCTAATTGCAAAATGGATTGGGCCACTTCTATGCATCAGAATTAGCCCAAATTTAAATATAGTAATAGTATATATACACCCTACATGGGCAATTAATTATCTTGGATGGCTCTCACATTTTTCAAGTTTTCATGCCTTCAATTCCCTAAATAGGGAATTGAAGGTGTGAAAACTTGAAAAATGTGAGAACCATCTGAGATAATTAATTGCCCATGTAGGGTGTATATATACTATTACTATATTTAAATTTGGGCTAATTCTGATGCATAGAAGTGGCCCAATCCATTTTGCAATTAGCCATATTATGCCTTATTGAGCTCTGACTCATTATCTTCTTCTTCTTCACATTTTATTGGACAAATTTTTATTATATAGTATCTATTCCATATCTCCATGCTTGCTATTGATGTGTGCTGTCCTTGTAGTGCCAGCACTTGGGCGCTTCTTGAGTATCAGCAATTGCTGGCATTGAATTTTGCATCTTCCCTCTCATCTCTGCAACAACAACAGGGAACTGCCCAAAAGGGCAAGCATGCAACCACACACCCGCCACTGTGGGTGTGTGGTCACAAGGTGAGTTTTTGCTTGTAGATACAACAGTGCAAAAAGAGCAGCAAAAGCTGCTCTTTTTGCACTTCTTTGAATCTTTTTACTAACATATCTTGTATTCTTCTAGATTGAGGCCTGGGGTCTAAGGCACAATGAAACCCCACAAAATGAGGGCCCAAATGGCAATGCCCCAAACAAAGATGTGCCAAATGATGTGACACATGGCAATGTGCCCACCACATGACCTATGGCACCACACCAATGATGCAACACATGGCACTGCACCAATGACGTGACACATGGCACCGTGCCAACAATGCAACACATGGCAACATGCCATACAATGCAATACACAGCAATGCACCAAATGAGGATGCAATGTACAGTAACACACCAAATGAGGACATGACCATGGCATATGAGGGCCCCAGGAACCACACACCCACCATGGTGGGTGTGTGGTCCTATTTAAGGTGAGTCACTGCCCCTGTAGCTACAACCATGCAAAAAGAGCAGTGAAAGCTGCTCTTTTTGTGTGGTGTTTAATTCTTAACTCATTTATAACCTTCTATTATAGGTCTTTACTTCTTGTGCAAATGAATACTGATGCAACCCCCCCCCCTCCTGACCCCGCCTATTGACACCTGAACGACGGGGTCCTGGGGGGACCTGCACAAATCACCATACATGAGCCAGAGTATGGACCCAGTACCCCACACCCACTGCAGCAGGTGTGGGGTCTTATTTCTTATTCTTATGGTGCAAAAGAGCAGTGTATGCTGCTCTTTTTGCATTGCATTCATTTTTTACTAACCTATTATTATTTCTCTAGATCCTGGCCAGAACCCATGCAAACCCCTGATCATAAACCCATGGGATGACATGCCATGAATGAAACCCATGAATAACCCCCACAAACGAAAACTGCAGGGAGGACCCATACAACTGGCCATACGTACAAGCCAGAGTACAGGGCTCCAGTACCCCACACCTGCTGTAAGCAGGAGAAAAAGGGGAAATCTCCACTACAGTCCGCAATATGGAATTGAGAACAAAGAGTGGGGGCTGGGGAAATAATCCAAATGTTCAGGTCCGGGTGTAGGATGGTCTTTCATATAGAAGATAATCTGCTGTAAGCAGTAGTTGCCCATGCAGATGAATGAAGGGAGAAAATGTGCCACAATACCACACTCCAAGGTCCTAGTCTTGTGGCCTTAGACAAAGTGCAGCAAGAACAGTATCTTCAAGTGGAATTCACCCAGAAATCCAGCAGCAATACTTCAGTGCTTCAAACTGGGGAGGGGGAAGACAATAGAAATTCACATCTCCTGTGCCCAATATACATCACAGAAAAATACTATGGTAACTGGCAGAAAGGTGGAGTTAAGGCGAAAATTATGAAAAAGAAATCATGTCAAAATCTTTAAAACTGAGGGAGATATTCAAGAATCAAGTCAGAGTAGGGGAAATTGGCTTAACCAATCCATTCCACCTCTCCAGCTGAACAGAATCCCTTGGGAAATGATGGAATAAGTCATCCTGGACGTCTCTCCTTTGGATATAGGGTTGCTGGACAATATTTGATATTTGGAAATTGGAAGAGGAGATGATATTCCCCTGAGACATGGGGGAGATTCATTTATAGAACACCAAGTTCTTCATTGTTCGCAACGCCCCTGATATCGTTGGATAGGCATTTTCAATACCTCTCTAGGTGTGGTCATTTCGTGTGAATCCGATCAAAACTGATGGAGAAATTCAAAAAATACATATCCCAACTATGAATCAGGAGGTGAATTTATTCCAGAAGCTTCAGTTTCGATCCGATAAACACATAATCAAGCAGAAAACAGGGAAACCAACCCCAAAAGATGCCTGCACAGACCACCTGAAGTGAATAAATTACTTGCTCCCAGAATCTTACAAAGGAGAGGACAACCTATCCATATTTGAGAACTGGTTATTCGGATTAACAAGGTTCATAAAAGCATATATGCTCATGGGCCCTGAATACAACAAACAGTGAGTATTGGCACTCTCACAAAGTTTGGTGGGAGATGCCCTTGATTTTTACAACACCACCATTGTGTCAGGATCAAATTGACATTTGCTTCTGCCTAAGGACTTACCCATCGGAGTATCATTCTTCATTGACTCTATCATATGGCGCCTACTTCCTCAAATGCTCGTCTCCTCTCTCCCTCCATTCACTATGGGGGTTATTGTCATCCTTGCCATTATTGGCATTTCACTTATTATTATTGCCCTCATTCTATCAGGCCTCGGCCAGCGGGCTATGGGCTGGGTAGTCAACCAGTGGCAGCATTGGCGCCCTTGTCAGCACCTGTCGTTCCCTTGTTCCCCACATGAGTCCATGGAGTTGCCAATCCAGACTCCCCCTCCTCCTCCTCTACCCCAGTCCCTGCATCCACATCACCTGTCCCAATCCATACTCCATCCACATCATTACGGTCATTTGACACTTTGGACACCTTTGGAGTACCCAGGCATACACTGCCTTGGAAGTACATACGCTAAGGGGGATACATATGGAAGTTGGGGCATAGCCATGTGGAGGTGCGCACAGGATTCGTAACATGGCTGCGTCAGCTTAGTGAGGCTTAGTGATGGTGGCTGTGGAGGCTGACTGATGGGCTGTGGAGCCGGCATTCTAGGAGGATCCGGAAGGTTATGGAAGACAGCAGAAGACTCCGGAAGGCTGGAGGCTGTGTGCAGGAAATAGTATTTATAGCCCTTCACAGTTGGGGGATCACCAGTTTTGATCTCTCAGGATTCCCACTGCGATAGGTGCGAGACTTGTGTGTCCCTTGTTGTGTGGTGTATACTCAGGATTCCCACTGCAATAATGTGTGGTTAATTAATCTCTTTCCTCTTTCTGTTTGTGGCTTCGACAGCAGTGTCACCCTGACACATTGAGGGCAACCTCAACAAAAATATCAATTTCATGGACATGGTAATGTGCCTAGTCCAATGATTCATCACACATGTGGCAGCAACATTAGCCAATAAACATTACCTAATGCTGGAATACATGAGCAATGGGGGAGCAAATAAGTACTACATGACCCTTGACCATTATGCCAAACAAATGGTAACATGACCCAATGAGGGATCATTCAACCAAAGATTCATGACAGGCCTACTGAGGCTCATGTGCCAGAAAGCCATGGAACTTTATGATGTATCCATGGAAGGATCATCCACAAAAGACCTGGTGGATGCCATCCTCCGAGTTGAGGATGCACACCACCAGGTCACCACCACTGAAATTATGTTAGGGGCCACAGCATGCTATGAACAAAGCACAGCCATGCCACAAACAAAAACAAGCTCAGGCCACCAATTCACAGAATGAAAATTGGAAATGCCTTTAGTGGAAACAAGAGGGGGCACTACACAACAGTTGGGGTGATCACAATCATCCATGCCAATGACCTGCCATAATTGTGGGAAAGCTGGACACAAGGCAGCCAAATGCAAGGCACCATGCCCTGAATCCAAGGAAAAATCCATGCAGTACAGTTCAACACCAATGAATTGATAGACAATGCAGACACAGCAGGTCTGGAGACAATCCCAGAGAATGAAGAGGAAAATACCTACTATGTCAATGACCCTTATGAGAGCATGGATGATATGCATAACAAGGAGCCCAACCATGGGGAGGGCACATGACTCATGCACATCTGCCTTGTACCAATGCAATTTGAAAACCACCAGGAGAATGGGAACAGCAAACTAAAAATTGCAAGAACCCAAATTCAGGACAAAAGTCCTGAGGAAATTGCTAACCTCCTGACCACCAGTACCCAGGAAGCCTATATGGAAGGCATGTTAGGGGACCCGAAACAAAAAGGGAAACCTACAAAACCATTGCAACAAACCCTGATGCTAGATCCCCACCTATATGACAGGAAACTAAAACTCAGGGCAACAAAAAGTGGGGGGTCACAGCCTACACACCCCAAGCACTTATAATGAATCCTAGTGGCTGAGGTGGACATCCATGGAGTCCAAGCCCTTGCCATGATTGACACAGGCAGTGAAACAGATGCTATGAGCCCTGACTTCACACATGCATGCAACATCCCAGTGTTCACATTGGACACACTGATCCCACTACAGCTAGGATGCAAGGGGAGCAAATTGGTAATATCTTATGGAACCCAAACAACAATCAGGATGGGCCCACACAAGACAGAACATTACTTTGACATTGTAAATATTGATAAATACAATGTTATATTAGGAACCCCATCCATCACTTGGATGAGGTGATATGCTTCAGCGAGGTGCAATGATAGGTCGCTAGATTCCTTGGTGTCCGGCACGTCAGGAGACAGAATTCTTGCTAACACAAGGGGCTTGTTTGGCATTGTTGACAGAAATGTGAAGGATGCGCGCCAGACTCCTACCCAGTCCTTATGGTTTGTTTACATTTGTTGTTGGTGGGCAAAAACTTACCATAAGGACTGGAGGCAATGATTTCAAACTCCGCTTGAACTATCTTTCGGGTGCAAATTCGGTAGCCATCTATTATGTAATATTTCAATACACCACAAGTTTAACATTCTCTTTCTCATTTTCTGGTTGCAGGAAGCCCACTCTCAGTAATTTTCAACACAAACTAATTTTTTGATATAAATTTATGGAAGTTGTGCATTGCAATCACACACAACGCCCAAAAGCTAAGTATCGGGATTGATTTTCGGAAGTGGATCTATTTCGATTTAGCTTCATGGCGGAGTCTGAACCGGACTTCGAAATGATTGCCTCCAGTCTCTGTAGTACAGCAAACAACACCAAACATCAGTGCTGTTACGTAAGAGACTGGGTAGGAGTCTGGATGCGCGCGCATCGGAGGCACATTTCTACTGTCCCCATGCAATCACATCTCATTTTCATTCGTTGGACTATAGTTCGATTGGTCTCTGGACAAGTCATCCTCATCCAAGGCTGGGTCCTCTGCACAGGCCCTCCTCACTTTGGCAAAGACTCATCTTCCCCCTCAACTGAAATCCAAATTCAAGGACTTTCCCAAGATCCTCCTCGAGTCCCACAGCAAAGATCTTGTTGCAAGTCCCTCTCAGTCAGGAACTGCTACACCATCTACAGCAAGTACGGCTGCCACGCTCACCCTCCCTTGTGTGGTCAATGCAACAACGTCGAGCTCTGTACATGAACCAACAAAGGTCTTGAAAAAACTGGTGAATACCTCGACTGTACAAGTAGAGGCGCGGTTCATGGTTAGCAGTGATGATCTATTTGGATTCCTGACGGATGAGGCTCAGACTCCTTCTTGGTCTCGAGCTCCAGCAAAGGTGAGAACTCAGGCCTGGCATCATTTCCCATGTCCTCTAGAGATCGGCCCTGTTCCGCTGTCTCTATCAATTTCCGAAATTGCTGAGCCTTTGATGTCTGACTTTGGCCATGTAGTTCAGCCCTGTGGGAGCCGAATTCTCTCTCTTTGGGGTGGTGTCATCAGGAAATACTTATTGGTTGATCCTCCCAATCGCTTTGTGCAAAGCTGGAAGCTTAAGAGTGCAACCGTGGTCCAATGGTGTGGTGGACTGGATCGCTGGCATCGCTTCTGTACTGAAATATTGATATTGATTCTCAGATCACGAGGGAACACTGACCGCAATGCTTGATCAGCAAGCCGATTCGACCAAGCTTGTCATGGAACTTTCTGGTGTTCCCAAAGGACAGGAAGAGGAGATCGAGTGGAATCTAACAGGTTACTAGTTGAGTGTTCATTGTCCTGGATCACTCATATCCAAGACTAAGACGGTTTTGTTCCTGTATCCCACCGCAACAGCATCAATTCGCTGAAGAGTATTGGGTATGTACCCTTCAATATTCATTCTTCCCAGAATCATATCATCCCCTCCTCACCCGCCAACCATCCACGATGGGAGGACTGGGCCGTCCTAAAACCATCACCTTTCGAATTGGTATTTCAGCGGCTTGCTCTGACGATCTTCATCAGGCTTGATGCTTATATGCTCCTTGCCTATTGTCCCTCATTGCCCATCCCCTCCTCCTGTTATGATTGGTTATCTTGAACATGGAAATGTTGACATTGATCACAGTCTTGTTTGTTTGTTGCATTCTCCAGGCTTGGAAGTGTCTTGTAGCCTCCCGCGAGTATGAAAACAGATTTTTGATCTGGTACATTTCAATGGAAACCACCAATATAATCTCAGGGCTGATTGGTTCTCTACTGTTGTCAAAAGGAGGGACAAGGTATTTGCGAGTCTTGGAAGTGTACTGGAAGAATTATATGCAGCCCGGTCATTGTGTGTGTCGGACCTGGGTAGTCATGACCAGTCTTCCTCTGCAGAGGAAGACTGGTCACGAGT
>MU128957.1:269123-302747 GCA_014904985.1 Hydnum rufescens UP504 | reverse complement strand
GATGGTGGAATGGCAAGCAGAAAATATTATTTCGCCACAAGGAGGAAATAAACGCACACGGAACTGATCCAAAGCTGATCTGACATCCTGAGTGAACACACGGATATCCGGTGCATTACTACCATGTTCCTCGTGTGGCCTTGTACGGAGGGATTTCTGCCTTGGAGCCTGGTCGGGTGCTGCTATTAGTTTCATCTTCAATGATGCGGTCGCCAGCTCTCTATATATGTTCAAAAGCGATATTTAGCAGAACATCATGAGTGTCAATGAGACTCATGGCTTCAGGACTCGCCTACCGAGCATCAACACTTCGTACTGCAAAAGCGGAGTGATATCGCTTCTATGCATCACTGCAAACGGCTCCAACAGTTCCGCGAAATACCAAACGTGATATTCAAGCCGTCTCAAAGTCGTCACATTGTGGGAGCTTGCCTATCAAGGGGTGATAAATCGGAAAGGAAGGCTCAGCGATGAAAAATAATAAGTACGGAGCAGTACGGAGCACGCGAGTTGGAAGTGGGCCAGGCTCATCAACAGATCGATAGACTAACCATGGTTAGTCCCTTGATCGCCTCTAGGGCACCCCCGATCCTCACTTGGGCCTTGTCACCGCCAGGAACCTTGGAGATCCATCTAAGCGCGCCTTCAGCAGCCGCTATTGCGTTCATCGAAATCGGCCCGACTACCGCGTTCTCTTCCATCCCTTGTGCAGCGGCTCGACATGGTCTAAAATGTGAGAGGAACCGTGGAAGCCATTTCGGTGACGATGGTATTCTCTCTTTCATTTGTCCGTGAGCTTGGGTGTCAGGGATGAAATCTTGATCAGAGAAGATCCAAACACGAGAATGATTGAAGACCGACGTGAAATGTTGAGCAATGTAACGGGAGCAGAATCAAGAGTCCCAAGTTGGTTGATAACACTCGGAAGAAAGGAACAAGCGGGTTTGACACAGCCTCGAAGCTTCCATTAGGGGTGTTCACACTGGCAAACGTAAAATCAAAAGTGGGACAAAAGTGCACTGACTTTCGGTCTCAGTTTTTGCCTCACTTCTAGTCGACTTTCTACTTTTCCTAAAGGACATTCACGCTAGAAGCTCAAAAGTGAGCCTCGGAAGCACGCTACTGTGACAGATTCATGTGACATGACATCTGTCTATGCCATCCATCAGCCGTCAACAACAAGTCATTCTGGCAACACTCACCCATGCTAAATTCCTATGTGAACATTATTGCACAAACCGGAATCATTTTGTCTCGGCTTTATCAGATTCATCTGATTCCCTGTCATCTAATTCTGAGACTTTGTCTACCATGACCTCGTCTTCCTCTTTGTCTTCCTCCTCCAGCACTTGCAGCAGCAGTGGTGATTTGAGTGCTTCAGAAGCATCCAGCAGTGATAGTTGTAATAGTTATGATGCAAGAGATGCTATAACTTGGCAGTAGTACAATGTGGCAATGAGGTGCATTCACTCATTTTTAATCCTGCTTCTCTCCACCTGAATCCTCTTCCCCCATGAAGTTGAGAAAGCCACCCAACTTGGACTAGTGCTTATCTTTTATAAGGAAGATGATGTCAGGGCCATGCTGTGACAAGAGCACCAAACAAGTGTAAACACAAATAAATCTGGCTAAGTCCAGTGTAAGTCTGGCTGAGTCCAAATGAATCCAGGCAAAAGTAAGATAGTAAGAGACAGGAGAATGGAGGAGGAATCCTGCAGCCTGGAAGGGTCTGGGTGGAAATGAGCACAGCGGTCCTTAAGCTCATGAAGTCAGCTGGAAAACACTCAGAGCTGTAGTCTGGAGTAGAAGTGGAAATCCTGAGATTAACATTAAGGGAATAGGTACAGTGAGGCTAACCTGTAGTCTGGAGTAGAAGCGGAAATCCTGAGAGACCAAAGCTGAGTCTCTGGATGTCACCCCCAGACTACTTATACATAGTTCCTATACTACAGGGGATTGATTGCTTAATGAGAGGTGGTTACAGGGGGCAGGCACAAGAGGGGGAGCAGGCAGGGGACAGGAAAGTGGAGGGAACAGGGGCAGGGCCAGGGGTAAGTGTGTGGGAACCAGAAGTAAAGGAAATGGAGGGGAAATGAAACAGAGGCAGGGACAAATCAGAAACAGACCAGAACCAAAACTGGAACCAAAACCAGAATTAACTGGGAAACAGATGAACTCTGACAGATGACCCATTTTGATTTCAGCAGAACCTTTGAGTTGTGCCATGTACCTTTGATGGCCTTCTTGCACTTATTGAAGATGACCCTGTATTCTACAGTATGGGAATCACCCCACAGCTCCCTGTCCCTGATCAGCTGGCCATCACCCTCTATTGATTCAGCCACTATGGCAGTGCTTTGTCTGTTGAGGCCATTGCTCAATGGGTAGGATGCAGCAGCAGCATTGTGGTGAAGTCCATGTGAAGGGTGATGCTTGCATTTATGCCTCTCCACAATTGGGCTATCCAGTGGCCTATGAGGGTTGAGAAGCAGAGGGCTTCTGACTGGGTGGAATTGGTTGCATGCAAGTATGGATGCTGTGGTTCAGGTTTAAACCTGTGGAACCTGAGTTTAAACCTGAACCTGACCTGGGTCAGGTTTCATTTCATTTTCTTCAGGTCAGGTCCAGGTTTTGCCCTTGCCCTGAATCCAAAAACTGGTCTGAAACCAGGTTTAAACCTGAACCTGAAAGGTAGGGTGTAGGTTCCATTCCATGTAAATTGACCATTATTCTGGCACCAAATCTGCCAATTTACACATGTGACTATAGTTCTGGAGTCAGAAGTCACATGACTTGGCCATCAAATGAGGTAATTGGTGCAGGTCACAAGTCACATGACAGAATTTAGTGACTAAATACCATCTCCAGAAGATGTGTGAGCAGTAAATTGAAGTGAAAGGGGGCTAGGAAGGAGATGTGGATCTAAAGCAGGATGTAAAGGGAGTGGCAGAGGCAGAGACTTGAGCAGAGGGTGTAGATATTCTGTAGTACCCCCTGAAAATGTTGGCTTCCCTCATACCTCAGGTTTCAGGTTTAAACCAGGTTTAAACCAAAACCTGACCTGAATGGAACCAAACCTCAGGTCAGGTTCAGGTTTTGCCCTCATGGGTGATTTTGGAACCTGGTCAGGTTATGGTTTTGCCCAAATTGGGCAAAACCTGACCAAAACCTGACCATGGCAACCATACATGCAAGGCATGGCACCTAGGATTTGCTATGGTTGATGGCATGCTTATTCCATTACACTGCAAACCTGGCCATCATGGCAAGCAGTTTTATGATTGAAAATTAGGCTATTGCACAGGGTTTCAAAACCTGTGGGTTTTGGCCCTGCAGGGTCAACCCCTGTGGGGTGGGAGTGTTAATGTGGACCCTTGGCCAAAACCTGCCAAGAACCCGCCATCCCCGGGGATATGGAGGCAGGTTTAAATATCTGAGGCCTATGGGATTATTTGCTTCCCTCACTTTCCTATTCACTGACCCTTTGTGATTACTATATTATTATTTATTATTATATATACATTGTATAACAGGTTCACTGCATTTGTCAGGTTGGGTATAAGTCCCTTGAATAACATGTCAGTAAAGGAAAAAAAATCCAAAGGTAACACCCAAAGAGCAGCTGATGCTGCTCTTTTGGTGTCATCATACACCCCATAATCAAAAAAACTGACCTAATATTGCCACACACCCGCTTTGGCAGGTGTGTGGCACATATTTGTTTCATTGTTGTGTAAAATCGAGGGTCGGGGATAGAGGTGGCTGCGTGCTCCTGTGTTTTGTCCTGGGCATTGTCTGTACATTTGTCAGGTTGGGTATAAGTCCCTAGAATAATAATATGTCAGTAAAAGAAAAAAATTCAAAGGTAATGCCAAAAGAGCAGCTGGTGCTGCTCTTTTGGCATCATCATACCCCCTGTAATCGAAGAAACTCACCTGATAGTGCCACACACCCACTTTGGCGGGTGTGTGGCATGTATTTGTTTTGTCATTGCATAAAATCGAGGGTCGGGGGATAGAGGTGGCTGCATGCTCCTGTGTTTTGTCCTGGGTGTTGTCTGTACATTTGTCGGGTTGGGTATAAGTCCCTAGAATAATAATAAGTCAGTAAAAGAAAAAAAATTCAAAGGTAATGCCAAAAGAGCAGCCAGTGCTGCTCTTTTGGCATTGTCGTACCCCTTGTAATCAAAGAAACTCACCTGATAGTGCCACACACCCACTTTGGCAGGTGTGTGGCATGTATTTGTTTTGTCATTGTGTAAAATTGAGGGTCGGGGATAGAGGTGGCTGCGTGCTCCCATGTTTTGTCCTGGGCATTGTCTGTACATTCATCAGGTTGGGTATAAGTCCCTAGAATAATAATAAGTCAGTAAAAGAAAAAAATTCAAAGGTAACACCAAAAGAGCAGCTGGTGCTGCTCTTTTGGTGTTGGTGTACAACCTGTAATTTAAAAAACTGACCAAATATTGCCACACACCCACTGAAGTGGGTGTGTGGCATACTTGATTTGTTGTTCTAGGGGCTGGGGATATGCAAGGTTGAGGTCCTGGGTGGCTGCACATGCCCCCATATTTTGCCCTGGGCCTTGTCTGCATAATTTGGTGGAGGAAGAAAGGATCTAAAATAACGAATTTGTTAGTTAAAAAAACAACACAAGCAACACCAAAAGAGCAGCTGTTGCTGCTCTTTTGGTGTTGTCATACACCCCAGATGAAAAACTTACCTAATAGTGCCACACACCCACTGGGGCAGGTGTGTGGCACCGTCTCATGCTTGCTTCGGGTGGCCTTAGTAGAGTAGATGAGACGCCACTCAACTCCAGCGATTGCCAGTCTCAAAAAAGTGCCCAAGAATGGGCAATACAAGGCTCATATAAATGAATAATAGATACTACACACAGAGTAATAAATAATAAATATTTGTCTATTATTCTGTGTGTAGGTATCTATTATTCATTTATGTGAGCCTTGTATTGCCCATACTTGGGCACTTTTTCGAGACCAGCAATCGCTGGAGTTGAGTGGCATCTCATCTACTCTACTAAGGCCACCTGAAGCAAGCACAAGACAGTGCCACACACCCACCCCAGTGGGTGTGTGGCACTATTAGGTAAGTTTTTCATCTGGGGTGTATGACAATGCCAAAAGAGCAGCAATAGCTGCTCTTTTGGCATTGCTTGTTTTGTTTTTTTTAACTAACAAATTCGTTATTCTAGGTCCTTTCTCCCTCCATGAAACCCCACCCAAGGAATGCACAGACATGGCCCAGGGCAAAATATGGCAGCATGAAGCCGCCCAGACCCCAACCCCCGAGTGCCAGGCCCCAAACATGACGATCAATGCAATCTCATACCACACACCCACTTTGGCAGGTGTGTGGTAATATCAGGTGTGTCTAATCCCACCGGTGCCAAAGGAGCAGCAGAAGCTGCTTTTGGCACCTCTATTTTCTTTGTTTTTTCACTAATGTCTTATTATTCGTTCTTCTAGGTCCTTTCCCTCCACAAAAACCCACCTGATGAGGTCATGGATGAGCTCTTGGTATGAATTTAATGCACAACCACCCAAGCCCCGAGTGTCCAGCCCCGAACACAACAATTGACAAAACTGCATACCACACACCCACTGAAGTGGGTGTGTGTTAATATCAGGTATATCTAACCCTGCCGGTGCCAAGAGAGCAGCAAAAGCTGCTCTTTTGGCACTGTCTTTGTTTTTTATTATCACTAACGTATTATTTACTGATCTAGGTGCCTTTGCCCTACACAAACCCCCCTGCACGAAAAACAGATGTATGCAGCCACCTGCCACCCAACCCAAGAACCCAGCACCTGAACACCTGCAATCTCCATGTCGATGGTTAATATACAGTACCACACACCCGCTGTGGCGGGTGTGTGGTAATACCTGGTAAGTTCTCAATTACAGGACATACAACAGTGCCAAAAGAGCAGCAGAAGCTGCTCATTTGGCACTCCTCTGTTTTTTATTATTATTAACGTATTATTTACTGATCTAGGTACCTTTGCCCTGTGCAAAAACTCCCCCACATGAAAAATGGATGTGCGCAGCCACCCGCCACCTGACCCAAGAACCCCCCAGCACCCAAACACCCACAACCTACACGTCGATGGTTAATATACAGTACCACACCCCCACTGTGGTGGGTGTGTGGTAATGCCTGGTAAGTTCTCAATTACAAGATGTACAACAGTGCCAAAAGAGCAGCAGAAGCTGCTCTTTTGGCACTGCCTCTGTTTTTTATTATTGTTAACATATTATTTACTGATCTAGATACCTTTGCCCTGTGAAAAAACCCCCTGCACAAAAAACGGATGTGTGAAGCCACCCACAACCCAATCCAAGAGCCCAGCAGACACAAGCTTGTACAGGCCCGTGAGCCTATTCCATGTATATAATAATAATATAATAATAGATAGCTCCTTAAAAAAATTGTAGAGGCCCCTGGGGCTGATATAGAGCTAGATACAGATAATTGGCACCCTGCGGGAACCCTGTGGGGTCCCCCTGGGTTTTTCAACCCCGCCTTGTATCCCGTGGCTTTTACCCCTGTGACTCACGGGGGTGGGTTTTCAACCCCATGGCGCAGGAGGTCCTAAATTCCCCTGCAGGGACCCCTTGCAATAGCCTATTGCAAATCCAACTACTCTTTAAGCCTTACAGTACATTATCTGTGCCACCAGTGTTCCCCTTATACTAATGTGAATATTCAGCTTGTTACTGTCAGCGGATTGGGTCCGCAGACGATCCTGATCGTATCCTGTCTGTATTTAGATAAGTGGCCCGTCGTGTATATACGTATTATGTAACGTATTTGGCTCTTGCCGACCAGTTTTTTCGACAGGTTATGGGCCCATGCGCCCTGTAGCGTATACCACCTTCTAAGCTAGTACCTGCCACCCGCCACCATGTCAAATGTTAATGCCCTCCTGGCTGCTGTAGCCAAGTTGTCTGGAGCAGATAACTACTATGACTGGGCTTTTCAGATGCAGCTCATCATGATGCGCTCAGGCTGCTGGGGGTTGTTAATGGCTCGGTTTCCAGACCCTGCCACACTGATCTTGCGCGTCTTGAGGATTGGAATGCCAAATCTGCGGACGGCTATACCGCTATTTGCCTGACACTGAACCCGGACCAAACGATTCATATTCGTAACTGTGCTGATGCACCGTCGGCATGGAGTGCCCTCGAACAACTCTATTCGCAAAACTCGGCTGCCAATCGAATTGCCATTAAGCAGCGAATGCAAAACACACGGCTTGCCCTGGAGACACAGTAGGGGACTACCTGAATACCATCACCACCTATGCGAACCAACTCCGATCCATGGGGATCACTGTGAGTGATCAAGATATCACCGACATCCTCCTTGCAAACCTCCCCCCCTCCTACGACTCTGTTGCCACTGCCCTCATCATCCGTCATGGGCGACCTACCGTATCCGAAGTGTCAGCTGCTCTCCTCGAGTATGAGATGCGGCTAAAAGAGGGTGAACTTGATTACCGAATCACTGCGAATGTTGCCAAAAGTGGCCGTGGGAAACCTAGTGGAGTAAAGACCCCGGCAGACTCAAAGTCAGCAAACTCAAAGCCGGCAGACGACACCAAGAAGGGTAACCGTTGTTACCGCTGTCAACAGCCTGGCCACTTTGCGCGTGACTGTATGGCCCCTGCCCCCATTCATGCCGAAACTGCTACCATTGCAGTTGCCAATAGCAAATCTATTGAGCTGTTCTAAAAGAGTACTCAGATGTACTCACATCATGTTTTCTTTTGGGTGGGATGGAGGTGGTGCCCGGGCGAGGGGATTGCCATGGATCCGGCTCGTCGATCGGGTGTGCGGAGGGGATTTGGATGTCCAGCTCTCGGCACACGACACTATCAAGACATCCACCATTACTCGCGCGAGGGAGATTGGAACTCTCGGCTCATGGTACTTGCGATTGTGGGGTAATTATTGCCATGTCTCTGTTCTTTAATCCAGTGGGAGTATATACCTGCTGCCTCATCTTTTCTGTTCTTCATCTTTTTGTCTCGCTCATCCCAGTCCATTTGCTCCAGTGGGAGTTCTCTGCTCAATATTGCATTTTTTCACTCAAGTGGGAGCAAATTGCCTTTTATTTTCTCGCCTTTTCCTACTTCAGTGGGAGCACTCCTCTTGTCCCCCCCCATTTTTCCTTGCATTCTCTTTGTTTATTGCTACACCCCCGCCTGATCATTATCGCTGCGAGTGGGAGTGTCAGCGGATTGGGTCTGCAGACGATCCCGATCGTATCCTGTCCGTATTTAGATAAGTGGCCCCGTCGTGTATATACGTATTATGTAACGTATTCGGCTCTTGCCGACCAGTTTTTTCGACAGTTACAACACCAGATCTTCATATTATTGATTACATCCTAGGCCCCCCAGGGAGTGTACATTATTCCATGGTGTTTTGAGAATCACAGGCCTTCAAGCAGTCTGAAACACTCTTTCATGAAGGCAAGTGGCTCTGGCTGACTCAGCTTATGGCCTGGCTTCATGGTGTGTTAGGCCCTTTTGCTCATCCCAGAGAATTTCCAGTTCAATTATCACCTCTCCTGGGTATCTTCTGTTTGTATCTATATTACCTGCATCTTCTAATCCATTGAATTAGGTTCGTATATGCTTAGAGCATGCAATGGGGTACCTCAAAGGGTGATTTCAATCTCTGCATGGCCTATGGCAGAACATCAACTCTGAACAAGACTTTTTCTGGGCACTTGCATGGGTTCATGTTTGTCTTGTAATTCATTCACTCACAGCACAAGTTGAAGATGTAGGGGATGAGGAATTCTGGGATTGGGTACATGTTGGACTTGAGGATGAGGACAATGCAGACCCTACAAATGAGGTGGAGGGTTTTCTTTGGCATGGTCAGGCACTGGCCATGGGTGAGACACTAGGCCAACAGAAGTGATGGTTAGTCCAGGAGGCTCTCTTTCAAGAGCTATATAGTGATGTGTAGCACAGACAACCTGTCCTACTGCTATTAGAGTTTGAACTATTATGAAAACTAAGTATGAAGCTACTGAGGGTGTGTTGGAAAGCTGAAAATATCTGGCAGTGACTTAGGGGTCAGTGCACCATTATGAAAATCCATTCCCAAGCCATGTTGGGATGAGGAAAAGTATCCTGCACCTGAGGCATGTGATGCAAGCTCCACCTTTTGTAACTCTAATTCAGCAAGCTTATGAGCATGTTTCATTTCATCCTTTATCCCTTTGCCAAGATCTTTGCCATCTTCTCCTCATGCCACTGATCACTTTCTCATTGTGTCTGTAACTGGTCCAGTTGGGTGGCCTCACTAAACTCTGAAATGGTGTCAGTGTGCTTTTGGCATGGGTGTGCCTGCAAGGACTTAGGCCCAGGAAGCTCAACTCCTGGAGGGGCTGGAGTCTTCTCCTTTGTGCTCCTCATAGTCAGCATGTGTGTGGCAGAGGGAGATCCAGTTGAGTGGGGAGGGATTGGGCTGTCTGCGGTGGGTGAGGTCACATCCTGATAGTCCACAGAAAATTCTGAGTTCTTATAGCCAACAGTAATCAGTATAAGCAGTCTTCAGAAATAGTTACTCTTACCCATGGTTTGACTGCCCCTGGGCTCTCTTCAGTCTCCTGGTCCTGGCCATCAACAAATTCATTGTCCTCAAGTGGCACCACTGGGGTTGTGTCAATTTCATCTGTTGGGTGTACACTGTTTGATGTGAGATGCTCCAGGTCACTTGTAAGCTGAGTGGCACTGGCCCCAGAATTCAAGAGAAGATGGGTTGTGTATTTGGGCATCTCATGCCACATCAGGTTGAGGTCATCCCACCAGGGGAATTCAGTGCAGTATAGAAGAAGGGTTGGGAGCTCCAATGACTGTCAAATCAAAATCTGGTTCAGCCAGTGTGTAGATGGGAGACTGTGTTTTTGTTGTCATTCAAATGGGTTGGTTCACTTCAATGGTTGATCACTCTCTGCAAGATGTGTATGTGTTCAGTGGAGAATAGGAAGTGATATGGACTAGCTGTAGTCAATGATATATTGTTGATGCTTATAGGAAGGCTTATATGTGTTTGTGTTGCATTGGTTTGTTTACTGATATTTGTGTGTTCTTGTTTATGTTCTCCTGGTCAAAATGCAGATATCTGTGGGTTATAGAATGTTCAGTGCTTGGTTAGTCTTGTTAGTATTCTTCTTTCTTCTTTCTTCTTTCCTGACTCATATTTTGTTATGCTTACTTTTCCTTGGATGTCCAGCAACTCTAACCTAAGGTTCTGCAACTATCCTTGGCTTTAGTATTTTGTGTAGAGGGCTTCCAGTAGCTTGGTCTCAACAACTTTGAAGATGACTTAGCTCCAGATGGCTTTAGATAGACTGTTCTTTAGATTATAAGCAGAATGGTTGACAGTAGTTGACAGTGGTTGATTTCCAGAGTGAGGAGATTGGGGGGTACAAGAAAATCTGCTAGCTTATATACCTTTCTGAAGGTGGCTGTGCATGGAGCAAGAACAAAAGAGTAATAAAGCTGTGAGATCATAGTGGAGTAGAACAAAAGAGAAATAACAAAATGATGTCATAATGTGGTCATAGCTGAGTCATCCATAGAGTGTTATGTCATAGTGATGTCATTCATAGAGAGAACAAAAGGAATCCTGAAAGGAATGATGTCACTAATTTGCTGAGCTTGTGGAGTAGTTGGAGCATGATGTCACTGGTCTTGTGATGTATCCTGGAGCTCATGGGAAGTGAAATTAAGGGACATCTCCAGGTTTTGGAGATTAATCTGAGCCTAGTCCAGTGGTTAAGGTGTTTTTGTCACTGGTTAATAATAGGAACAAATGCATGGGATGGGATTTGATGCAGAGACAGCAGTTCATATCCATAGTAGGTGTTTTTAGTGCCATTAGATGTGGACTTTTAACAGCTTTCTGGGAATGGTGGTTCTGAGCAGATTGGATGTGAACTGATGGAGAAATTTGTTAAATACTGGTGGGTGTTGATTTTAGCAGTAATATCATTCTGTAGAGCACATTTTTGATCTGTTCTTGGCATTGCCAGTACCATTCGATGCAGACTTTTAACATCTTTCTAGGTGTGGTGGTTCTGAGAGGATTGGATGTGAAATGATGGAGAAATTCATTAAATATTGGGACATTTGAATTTTAACAGTAAGATCAGTCTGGAGAGTGCAGTTTTGATCTGTTCAACTTGGGTTTGGTGCTGTTTGAAAGGTGTGAATCATAGCTTTCTAAGAGTTATATGGGCAAGTGTTTCTGATCAAAACTGATGGAGTTATAAAATGAATTTGGTTTCTGGGTGTAGCTGTAATTAATTTCATAATTTGGTCATGTGATCATCCAAAGGCTGGAAGTGGCATAATTTCGCATTTTCTGATACTGGATGTTTTTATCTTCCACAGTGGATTTCATCTATTTGATCAATCAAAATCAGCACTTCAAGCCCTACTTACTTTGAAGTGTTTCCAATGCATGTATCTTATTTGCAATGTCAGAGCCTGGGGTAATACTCTCAGGATCTATTCCCATGCCAGTTTGGCTGGGCTCCTTGTTGTGTCTTGCATATGTATGCTGAAGGCTGCAACTATAGGGATCAGACATGAGGTTTGGCTGAATGGTCCTTCACTTACTATCCAATACAGCCATTAACAGACTGGGTGTATGTTGGAATATTCATGAAGTAGGTGAGGTAGTGTGCTTCCATCCTTATTGACTCTCCAGCAACTTCCAGCAACTCTCTTAAGCACTTGCAGTAGGGCAAGTAGGGGCTTTTGGTGACCAACATTAGTTCCAAAATGCTTTTTTAAAGAAGATGTTGGTCTCAGAAAAGCTCTATGTTGTCTCAGTCAGGAGCTATATAGATACATAAACTGCCCTAATGAAAAGTGTTTCTTTTCACCTCATGCCCCCCATTTTGGCAACTTCCTTAGGTAGACTACATCCTGTGTGGATGTCAACCTAGTGAGGTACAATTGAATGTGTATCTCAGTGGAGCTACAATTTCATTATTTTATGTAAATAAGTGTAGCTACATGTGAAAATGGTATCCAGTGCGCTTTTGGCATGGGTGTGCCTGCAAGGACTTAGGCCCAAGAAGCTTGACTCCTGGAGGGGCTGGAGTCTTCTCCTTTGTGCTCCTCATAGTCAGCATGTGTGTGGCAGAGGGAGATCCAGTTGAGCGGGAGGGATTGGGCTGTCTGCAGCGGGTGAGGTCACATCCTGATAGTCCACAGAAAATTCTGAGTTCTTATAGCCAAATGCAGACCCTACAAATGAGGTGGAGGGTTTTCTTGGCATGGTCAGGCACTGGCATGGGTGAGACACTAGGCCAACAGAAGTGATGGTTAGTCCAGGAGGCTCTCTTTCAAGAGCTATATAGTGATGTGTAGCACAGACAACCTGTCCTATTGCTATTAGAGTTTGAACTATTATGAAAACTAAGTATGAAGCTACTTGGGGTGTGTAGCTGAAAATATCTGGCAGTGACTTAGGAGTCAGTGCACCATGATGAAAATCCATTCCCAAGCCACATTGGGGTGAGGAAGAGTATCCTGCACCTGAGGCATGTAATGCAAGCTCCACCTTTCATAACTCTAACTCAGTGAGCTTATGAGCGTGTTTCATTTCATCCTTTATCCTCTTTGTCAAGATCTTCACCATCTTCTCCTCATGCCGCTGATCACTTTCTTGTTGGGTCTGTAACTGGTCCAGTCAGGTGGCCTCACTAAACTCCGCAATTGTTAGGGGTTGTTCCTAGTATGGGGAGGTGATTATGTAATCAGGTTGAGTAAGAACAAGAAGCCCCTAAGATGATTGATGATGAGATGTGCAGAGTGTGAGGATTACATAATGTTGTGGAAGATGAGAATGTGGAGAGATGAAGTGGAAGAACTGAATTCTCAGGGAGACTTGAGACAAGGGAGTTGGTGAGAAGAGACAATCACAGATACATATATTCTTGATCTTCTAAGGAGCTAGAGTATGAACAGTAGCTACTTATATACTAAGATCAAGGGAGGATTGGTAAGGGGATTATTAAGGACAGTGGAGGTGGATGTGCGGCACTTATGTAGCAAGGCCACGAGGTCACGTGATGTGCTTATGTATGAGGTTATGAGTACGACTCGTAACAGCAATGGCATCAGTGCACTTTTGGCATGGGTGTGCCTGCAAGGACTTAGGCCCAAGAAGCTTGACTCCTGGAGGGGCTGGAGTCTTCTCCTTTGTGCTCCTCATAGTCAGCATGTGTGTGGCAGAGGGAGATCCAGTTGAGCAGGGAGGGATTGGGCTGTCTGCAGCGGGTGAGGTCACATCCTGATAGTCCACAGAAAATTCTGAGTTCTTATAGCCAACAGTAATCAGCATAAGGAGTCTTCAGAGATAGTTACTCATACCCATGGTTTGACTTCCCCTGGGCTCTCTTCAGTCTCCTGGTCCTGGCTGTCGACAAATTCATTGTCCTCAAGTGGCACTGCTGGGGCTGTGTCAATTTTGTCTGTTGGGTGCATGCTGTTTGATGTGAGATGTTCCAGGTCACTTGTAAGCTGAGTGGCACTGGCCTCAGAATTTGAGAGAAGATGGGTTACCAGGGGAATTCAGTGTGGATTTCATCTATTTGATCGATCAAAATCAGTGCTTCAAGCCCTACTTTGAAGTGTTTCCAATGCACCTATCTTATTTGCAATGTCAGAGCCTGGGGTAATACTCCCGGGATCTTTTCCCATGCCAGTTTGACCAAGCTCCTTGTTGTGTCTTGCATATGTACACTGAAGGCTGCAACTATAGGGATCAGACATGAGGTTTGGCTGAATGGTCCTTCACTTACTATCCAATACAGCCATTAACAGACTGGGTGTATGTTGGAATATTTGCGAAGTAGGTATCATGTTCAGGCTTGCTGTCAACATCAAATATTACTCTTGCTAATGCTGTGTGGTAGAATTTTTTGGGCTTGCCACTTGTAATCTGGTTGGGCCTGTTAGTACTGTCCAGCACATGTGGTTAGGAGCTACCTTTGAGTGATCTTCAGCTTTGGCTTTTGTAGTTGAATCACCAAAGAGCTTGATTCATAAGTCTGTGTTCTCTAAGAGATGGGCAACCAAGCAATCTGTCCAGCAACAGTTGGAGTGCCAGGGGATCTTAGAGTTAGCAGTGTCCTCAGCAGCTTTCTTGCTTGTCACCATCTTTATATGGGCAGATTTCATGCCCTTTACAGCTGGCATGGCACCATCAAGAACTTTCCTCTTCCCCATTGCTGGGTGCAATGTAGAGGCAGGGGGTCAAAGACAGACTGGAGTGGGCAGATGAGCAGTGTAGACAGTAGAGAGAGTTGAATCCAGTGGGAAATTAAACTGTACAGCTCAGGGAGCCTGGCCACTTTTGATGAGTGACTTTTGGAATGACTTTTGAACTTTGCACAACCTCTTGAGCCATTCCATGGAATTGAGCAAAAGTGGTACTTTTGTCTCACTTTTGCCAAGCCTTTTCCACTTTTGCTTCACTTTTGTTTTTCACTTTTGCCTCACTTTTGTTCTACTTTTGCCAGTGTGAATACCCCTATTGGTTACTTCCAAGATTGAATTCAGGCAATATCCAGATGCAATCTGAAGCTTACTGTTGGGATTAAGTGCCCATATTGTATTTCAGTATGGAACATGCAAAACTTTCAGAGAACCTCATTTTGACTTTTCCCTGGTGTCATTTTACCACCCTGGCCTCATCCCCATGTGGACAGCACTCACACACATAAGAAGTCAGAAATTTCCTTTTTTGGGAACTTTTGAAACCACCTTTAAATCTGCCTGGGGCTTGTCAGGTGACATTTAAAATATTACATACAATATATCTATGTATGTTTTCTCCACTTAAATGTCATATTTACAAACCTATTCACACCTCAACTTCTGCTGGTGTTGAGTTGCTGTGGTGAATTTCCAGTTTTTGGATCAGGATGTTCACTCAAAGTTCATTGAGGGCAGTTGCTTATCTAAACCTTGGTGGCAACAGTTTTTGTTCTTTTGTTTGCTAGTGTTGCCATGACTTGACTTGGCATGATGTGACTTGACTTATGGATGACTTCTGGTGATTTCTGACAACTTACAACTTCCTACAACTCTTTGGAGTGACAAGTCAGGTCATGACTTGCAACTCAAGTCAACTTAAGTTGTTGGGCTTTTCTGTATCTACATATATGGAAATATCAACTAATCAAACAGTCCAGCCTTTGCACAAAACTCTTCAAAGTTCCTGGCATCAGTGCCAAGCATTGTGTCTAGAATTGAATGTGAATCATGCTCCAGCTCCATTTCAGTGAGATCCATCTGCCAGCCCTCCATGAAATTCAGGTGGTTCTTTGCCAGCATGAACTTGAGCAGTCTGTAATGCCTCCATAATATTGGGTTTGAGTTGATTATGCCACTTTGTCATTGTCTCCAAGCTGGAAGAAAAAATTCATTCACATGGGACTGAGGTTGCTTGGATCAGCAAGTAATCCATGGCCATGTGAAATAATGTTGGATATGGGTGTTCATTTTCCTATAAAGCACAAAATTAATGAGAGCCCCCAGGAAGTGTTAAAGTGATGCACCTGCCAGTACTCCAGGATAGGTTTTTGCCAGTGAGCTTGCCCTGACCCAATGTAGTGTTCATATTCTTCATCAATATTCTTCGGTTCATCCATGTTGTCATTGGAATCTATAAGACCAAGCATTATACAGATGGCCTCAGAGGGTTGCTCCTTCTGGACAGCAGGTGTGGGCAAGGCAGTTTTATACTTTTGTAACTTGAATCAGAATTAGTCCTTGGGATTTACTTATGGGGAAGTGTATGTACCTCATCTTTCACCACTTCATTACCATCTCCACCTCAAGTGGGGTCCATTGTTTGGTGATGAATGCCATCTTGATTCAGGTATTGAGGACTGTTTAGCAATCAGGAGGTATGTGGTCAATTTCCATGCCAAGTTGCATAGGGAGAATATAACAGATACCTGTGGCAATTGCATATGTGGGAGTTTTCCCTGCCTTCTCATGATACTTATCTAGCCATTCCATTCCCTCCAGAATAAATGGTGAAAGATCCAGGTTGGAAGCAGCATATTGTTCCCATTTATTCTGAAGGGATTGGAAGGTGGGGAGTGTGCTGCCAAGTACAGGGGTTGGCTTGCTGGACATGAGCTGTTGGACCAAATGGGGTGGCTTTCAAATAATATCTCTCAGTATATATCTCTGGTGAAGTAAGCAGGGTTCATCATTACCTCAAGTATCCCCTGTATTGTCTGGGCCATTATCCATTCTGCTGCTCTCAGTGTTTTGTCTTGTGCATCTCAAAAGATCCATTGCTGAAAAACATCTTCTACCACCTACATGAAGTGAGTGTACACATGGCCCATACTAGAAGCTTGGAAGAATGAATTTACATATGGGACATGCTGGTAGTATCCTTTCCAACATCCCAAAAACAGAATCCCACCTTGTATTGGTGGACATGCACTTGCATAATTGGCATTCTGAGCTGACTCCTTTTTGTGGTTAAATTCTTGGAAAAAATATTGTATATTGTGGGCTGTGTGTACTTGCTTTTGCTCTTTATAAGTAACAGGTGTGCATGGCAGAGAGTGAGATGTGAGTGGTGGGTGGCCAGGAGTCACTGGTCCATTAGGTTGAGGTTGCATGGTGTGACTAGTGACATGGAGGTGATGAGTGACATGTAATGGATTGCCAACCCCTCCAGTTGCAACCAATGGGCAATGGTGCACCTAATGCCACAGCATAATTTCTCACACAGTCAAATGGCCTTTGTAACCATGCCCAATTTGTAGTTGACTCCCTGCCAAATGCAGATCTACCTGCAGTCAAGCATCAAATTTCACTGCTGGAGGCCATTCACCACATATTGGAGAGTATGAAGGAGGATGTTATCCCACACCATCTCATGGATCCTATGTATAGGTGTCTTGATGGTCTCCTCATGCCCCTGAGGATCTTTGTTGCCAACTCATATTCACACTGCTACTCAAGGCTGCCCTTGTGTCAATGTTGATATAGAAAAAATAATGGAGCTCTGAGATCTTTTGGAATGCCATTGCCAAAGCCACAGGAGTTACTTGGCAAACTTTATATAATTGGATGAAAGAGAAAGGCCTCACTACCTCATGGCCAAAGTTCACAGAAGTTGATGATGAGGTTCTCAATGAAGTTGTATCCCAGATTACACTTGACCATCCTTTCATGGGCATTAAGATGGTCCAAGGACACCTTAAAGCCCACAATATAAATCTGCCTTATCATCACATACAGGACTGCATGCACTGGGTTGACCTGATTGGGACCTTGATTAGGTGGGCCAACTTCCATGCCTTCTTCTGGTTCCCATTTAAGTAGATAGCTAAATAGATGGGCAAGTGCCATAAAATGTTGGGTGTATCGAGTTCAAGAAGCAAATGCTCTCTGGCATATGGATGGCAATGAGAAATTAAAACCATGGGGGTTTTATGTTCATGGCTGCATTGATGGGTTTTCTTGCTGCATTGTATACTTGGAATACACTACCAACAAGTGAGCCCACTCTGTGACTGAATTCTTCAAGGATGCTGTAGAGGAGCATGGGGGGCCCAGCCATATGCATGGGGATTTTGGAACAGAGAACAATGGTGTGGAAAAACTTATGATCAAGTGCTGGGGGCCTGCCCATAGAGCATATCTGCATAGAAAGTGGGTAATTGGTAACTAGCTGATGGTTCTCATTATCTGACATGTCTTGCAAAGGTCATTGCACAATATCTGAATTGAAAGACTCTGGCATGATGTCAGAAAAGACTGTCTGGAAGCATTCCATCATGCATTTCAATATCTAGAATACCAAGACCTCCTGGATATGGATGACATCATACACCATGTGGCCTTGTTTCTGGTTTATCATGGCTGCATTCAAAAAAGCCTGGATGAAACTCACCTGGGTTGGAACAGCCATGGTCTCTGTGCAGAGGGAAACAGATCACCTTTGCTTCTTTGGGAGCTAAGCCACACAGAGGCAATTCATCATGGGTATTGGACTGGGGATCCAGTGTAGGTGGGAAACAAAGGGTTGAATCCAGCCACAGTCCATGATATGAAAATGAGGATGACAAGAGGGGATCACAGAATTAATCCAAGTGTTCAGGTCCTTAGGAAGGAATGGTCTGTAGATGGAGAAATGGGACTGTCATGATAGAGTCTATCTAAACAGTGGATGAAGAGATCAAATCACACCCTAAGTCCTCTTGAGAACCTATCAAAAGTGTGATAAGTAGTGGTTGTGTTGTGGAGTTTTCCCTTGGACCAGTGGCAGTTTCTCAAGCCTTCAAAACTGGGGGTGTGGGGAAAGATGGTGGAAATTTGCATCTCCTGCACTTAATATATATCACAGAAAAATGCTATGGTAACCAACAGAAAGGTGGGATTAAGACAAAAATGATGAAAAAGGAATCAAGTCAAAAGCTTCAAAACTGAAGGAGATATAATATTCAATTAACAAGTCAGAATAGGGGAATATGGCTTAACCAAGGTATTCCTCCTCTCCTACTGAACAAAATCCCTTGGGGAAAGGTGGAACTGGTCACTCTAGACATTCCCTCCATTGGACATAGGATGCCGGAATCATAATTGCCTTTAGTAATCAGAAAGCGGAGGTAAAGATGAAATGAGACATGGGGAGACTAAATTACAGAAGGCCAAGTTCTAATCTGCTCATTTTTCCCTTGGTACCATTCGATGCAGATCTTCAGTGTCTTTCCAGGGGTGGTTGTTTATACTGAATTAGATCAAAACTGGTGGAGATATTTGCAAAATACTAAAGGATAGTGTGAAGCATGAGGTAAAATCAACCTGGAGGAAGCAGTTCGCATTTGATAAACACGTGTGTGGTACCATTAGATAGTTATTGATTGTAACTTTCTGGGCGCCATTTTTTTCAGTTGATCTGATCAAAAATGAAGGAGATACTTGCGAAATACTCCTTGAGAGTATTGGAATAGCCCCTATTTAACATGTGACAATTCACAAGTTGGATCCAAAGGATTAGGCAATATTGATTACATAATTGGGAGTTGTATATTGCCCTTGAGGCAATGGCACAGAACACTGGATTGAGCATCAATGAAGAGGGCAAGTTGAATTGCCAAAGCTACAATTGGCTGGACTTGAGGTAAATACAAAATAAGGTAGTCTGTTGAAGACCTGGAGGTGGACAAATAATTGTCTCATATACAAGGTGGAGGAAAAGTGAGTGGGAAACAGTTTTGAACAAGGGGAATCCATGCCATTTAATAATAAAAAAGAATACAAGAAATGGAGGAGGCAGAATTGAATATATTGGATTCATTTGAGGAGGTAGTTGGGTGGTAATGTGAATTCTATGTGGTGGGGGTTTATCCCTCCAACACCAGGTGATATAACAACAGATACTTCTGATCCATGGTATGGTTGTGACAGAGAGGCTCCTTTACCACCAGCAGATGAGCTGGAAGAGCCTGAAGAGGCATCTTTGGAGGAGGAGAGGGAGTGCAGGCTACATGTCAATGGCAAGGCAGAGCTAAATGGAGCATGTGCTATTATGGGTGAGTTTGACTATCAGCGAGAGGATGGTGTCTGGGGCATGGACATATACCTGGAAGTAGTAAACTGCCTAACTGAGACCTTCAAAGTGCATGTGGTGAATTTGGACCAGGAGGCTGCAGCAGTGTAGGTGGATGGGTTATAATTCAGCAAGGAAAATACATGATGTATGTACCTCAAATATATAGGGGTTAGAGGGCAATAAGTCACCCAGGGTAACAATGCAGGGCTACCACAACTGCTGATAAGGTGCCTCTCCAAAGCTCCAATAGAACACTGAGGTGTCATACCTCCAAATATCCCTTGGCACCTCCAACAGTCTTTGGTTGGTGCCTTTGGCACCTTGGACTTGTCTGTGGACTTACACTGCCAACAGTGCTTGTACAATTTATACAGATTGGTGAAATGTACAAGAGTACCACCCAATCTTGGTTCAAGCAACAATATGAGGCATAAAGTGAGGGCTCAAGAGTCCCAAAGAGAAAGCTGGGTCTCTTAATGTCAAAAAGAAATGCTGGATCATACCCCATCTCTGGTGCTACTTGTTGAGAAATGCTCATTGGGCTAGCAACCCATGGCTAACTTGGTCAATGAGTTGCTTGTGGCAGACACATTTGCAGATGGGAATGCCTCACCAGGTGATTCCATCAAGCCTGAATCAAGAAGAGCCAGTGTGCAGTAAGTCATGATATCAAAAGCTGTTGTTGGTGAAGAGTGAGAAAGACAGAATTGCTGGAATCTGCTGGGATCATATCACTCATCCTCTTTGATGCCCAAGCTCAATCCAAGCAGGTTGTCCAGGCCTTTTTCTCCTTCTTGCATGCAAAGCACTTCTGGGGAAGTGAATCTGCTCATTCAGGTTGTCACAGTGGATGGAGAGAATTTGCCTGGTGGTCTGTATCAACATATGTGCTGCCTCTGCTTGTCCTTTGGGAATGCTTGGCTAATGTTGCTGGCTCAAGACTCTCATGGTAGAGCTCACAATAATTCAGTGGGGATGATGTTTTCAACAAGGAAGAAGCCTCAAGGCATGAGCTAATGCTGCTGAGCTGTCAATAGGTGACCTAAATTTTTCCACAGTTAACAGCATGGCATTGTCAGGGAATGCTAGTATTGTGACCCAGAAAAGTTTGCTTGGTGTGTGTTTGTGCTTTTGGTCAATGTTGAAGCTCAATGAGCTGTTGTGTATCAGATATATTACAAGTCCCCTGGGCCACTCAAATCTACCCTGTGTGTGCCCCTGGTCCAATGGCCTATATGAATTTTAGTGCATCATATCAAGCATATATTACTCCAGTTCCTCTTGATGTCATCTTTGGAGAGAAAGATCATCAGTCCTATGGGAGTGCTGAGGACAGAACTGCTTGTTGGAAGTTCACCATACCACATGTGTGGACTATCATGGCTTGGCTGGATGAACAACAAAGCACCACTATTTGCTGGAGTGAAGACATGGGGGCCACTGGTGATTCATCCCTCCCAGTCCTCTGACCAATGGACATTGCCCTTCTCAATCATCATGACCTGCAGATGGTCCTAACTTCACTGGAGGGAACCATTGACCTTCTGGAGTTGATGGCTCATAACATTCAATGCATAGGGGCCAGCTATGCAGCATTTGCTCTCCAGCAGTCACTTTGTACCCTGGATTTAGTGTTGTTGAACTCTACTCTTCCCACCTTTCCACTTGACCCCTTGCACTTTGGTGCTATGTTTGATACAGACCAGGTCATGTCCCATGCAACATTCTACCCTGATGAGCTGCTGTGGCATGGGTGTCCCACATCTGAGATTCTTTGAAATTCACCTCAATCCCAGACATATTGATTTGTTGGCAAGGACATCATCTTGGATCATGAAGTGTCTCAACACATCACTGAGCAATGCTCCTCCAATGATCATGGCTATAAGTCCTTGGAGTCTGCAGTCTTTGCAGTACTCCAACACCACTCTTTGCTCATGCCCAACAATCAGGATTGGTTGCAAATGTCTACCCTCCTTGCATCACTCACTTCAGTGATTCCTGGTGTCCAGTCAAGGCCAGCATCCCCTCAGACTCTGTGGTGGTGACCAGGCCTCTCTTTTGAAGCCTGTGAGGGTGAGTTGCTAAAACCAATGATGCTATCAAAACTTATTCTATCCCCCCAGTGCCTCCCCCATCATCTCCATCACCACCTTTGTCATTTCTATCATTGGCATCTCCATCTCCTCCCCCATCATTGCTATCTCCTCCATCATCTCAATCATCTCCATCACCATCCCCCTCATCATTTCTGTCTGCTCCTCCCATAGCCTCCACCCCTGCTGCTTCTAGCATTCCACAGGGCCCAGTGGAGGAGGAAGATGGGGTGGTGTCCAAGGTGGCAAGGTGGTTTTACCTCTATGTTCAACCTGTTGATGAAGTTGAAGACCATGACCACTGGTTCAATGACCTGGAACCATATGGCCTGTTTGGACTTTGCCATAGAAAAGCCAGAGGTAATGCTGCAGTGCATGAGCTCTGAATTGCTTTCAAGTTCCAGCAACAAAGGGATGAGATGGCTGTGTTGCTCACCAGGGAAAAAAACAGTTGAGGGCTGACATTGATCATCCCCTCTGATTGACAGGAATCTCTATCTTCATTCGATTCTGAATTGACATTGGATTCCTGGAACAATTGTATGCTCTCCCTCACACTGCCCCATTCTGCACTCAGGACCTCACTGATCCCCCATGCACACACTGAGTTCCTAACAACAGTTTCATCCAAGACCCTAAACTGTGAGAGGAGTTGTATGCATCTTGCCCTGGAGGCAAGAAGGCTTACAAATTAGAGTTTTTAGAATCAGTCAAATATCCACCAAGACCTCCTCAGACTGCATCAGAATTACCTCCACCTGATAGGCAGCATTGAAAACATATTCTGGATGTTATGGAGATGGATCTGTCTTGGCTCATTGAGTGAATTCCACTCCATGAAGCCATGCAATATATCCCCCCCACTCCTGCATGTTGTAAATCACATGAAGAGCCATGCCCATTGGCCACCAGGACAGGTGCTATGACCTTTTTGGCTAGGACTGTGGCCCATGCTGGGACCATATGATGGAATAGTAAGGTATATTGGGCAACTAATGGCCCAAGAATTGGTATCAGAGAAGAGCAGTGGCATGAGAGTGGAGGAATCCTTTTCATACACAGCTGGTGGGAAGTGGAGGTTTGAGATAGAGCTGGCCTTGGGCTGTCCTTGGTATTTGGCCACTCATGAAGATCTCAAACAATAAATTGACACATAGTTAATTGTAATATGTATCTTGTGAACCTCTCCAGCCTAGACCCATAGCCACCTCAGCTTGATCTTAATTTCAGGCCAAAAAGCACTGCACTTGTGCATGAGCCCAGCTACCTTGGGTCATTGAGGTCATGCCCAACAAATCTGAAAAAGGTGATGGTGCAGGATCCATCCATCCCTGTGGTTCTTGGGGGTATTTGCTATTAATTAGCAACTGTTGTAATCAATTGCTTTGCTGCATTGATTGGGGCATGTGCTCATGTTGTAGTAAGTAAAAGAAAGAAAAAAACCCCTGGCTGGAGGGCCAGGAGGGGATGGGTATCAAAGCAAAAACCTGAGGGCCAAGATGAAGAATGAATGTATACAATGGGGTGAGATGGATGATGCACTCCACCAACACCAGCAGGGTTCCAGAATGTGGAGATTGTGCACCAATAGCAGTGATGGCATGCTGGGAAAGTGGTGGGAGGAGTCTGTGCATCAAAGAATATGGTCAACAATAAGCTACAGTTGTGGTTTGGGGAGATGTGGAAACAGGATCATGGGCCTTAGTTATTCTTATTTGTCATAAAGAAATCAGGTATTATAATTGCAGCTGAGGACCCCCTGATCAAAGTTCCATCAAGTCACTGTGCACCACTTGCAATGTATTTTGAATGCTACAAAAAGTTGGCACTGGAAAGAGCATGCCCAAGCAAGGTTTTGCATTAGAGTTACACAAGCACAAATGCCAGTACAATGTTGAGATGCACTAACCACATGTGGGCTTGAGAGCATCATTCCTGATCAGGATTGAGTGCACACAACTTGAGATCACCAAGCCCAGCATCCATGATGCCCCAGCATAGCTGGCTTGGATGACATCAGAGGTTGGGGCTGCTTGTGAGGTTGAGCACATGGCTCTGATAGACTGCATCACCAAAGCCTTTTTGGTAGAACCAGGAGGCAGACCTTGACAAAATTGTGATGTGGTCTTCTGACTCTTGGACTCCTGCACTTGTGAGGAATGCCACAGGGCATGTGCAGGTTGGGGTTGCTGGAATTGTGAAGAGGATGGGCATGGGCATGAGGAGTGGGCAGATCCAGCTGATGTGGTGTGGAAGATAAAAACATCCAGTATCAGAAAATGCAAATTTCTATTGGTCCCAGCCTATGGAACAATCATGTGACCTATTATGAAATTAATTATGGCTATGCATGAAAACAGAATTCATTCAATTACTCCATCAGTTTTGATCATAAATGTATGCCCAAATAATGCTTAGAAATATACAATTTACACCTTTCAAATGGTACCAAACACAAGTTGAACGGACCAAAACTGCACTCTCCAGACTGATTTTACTATCAAAATCTGGAATTTCCAGTACTACATGAATTTCTCCATCAGTTCATGTCTAATCCTCTTGGAACCACCGCACCTGGAGAGATGTTAAAAATCCGCATTGAATGGTATTAGAAATACAAAGAACAGATCAAAACTGCACTCTACGGAATGATATTACTATCAGAATCAACACCCTTCAGTATTTTATGAATTTCTCCATCAGTTCACATCCAATCCTCTTGGAACCACTGCACCCAGAAATATGTTAAAAATTCACATTGAATGATACCAAGCACACCTATAATGGATATAAACCACAGTTTCCATATCGAATCCAACCTCATGCACATTTGTTTCCATTATTAACCAGTGATAGAAACATCTTAACCACTGAACTACAGACAAATTAATCTCCAAGAACTCAGAAATATCCTTTGATTTCATCTCCCATTGCCACAAATAACTTCTAGAACTTCACAGATATCAAGATAACACCTCCTTAGCAACCCTATTGTTCTGTTTATGAATGACTCACCTTCCTTGCAACCACTTTATGAAAGATAAAACCTCCTTAGCAACCCTATTTTTCTGTTTATGAATGACTCACCTACCTTAACAACCCTATTGTTCTTACATATGACTCACATATGAGTGAGTCATTTCTCTCTAAACACAGCCACCTTGGAAAGGTATAAAAGCTGGTAGATTTTCCTGTATCCCCCCATCTCCTCACTACTGGGAATATACTACTGTCTACAAATCTGCTTGCATCTGAAGAAAGTACTGATCTAAAAAGCCATCTGGAGCTAAGTCATATGCAAGGTTGTTAAGACTAAGTCACTGGAAGCCCTCTACATGAAATACTAAGCCAAGGATAGTTGCAGGACCTAAGGTTAGAGTTGCTGGACATCCAAGGAGAAGTAAGTAATAATGAAGTCAAGTCAGGAAGGAGAAAGAAACATATTAACACACTGAATCAAGCATATACTAGTCTAGAACTCTCTTGAAAATCCACATTTTGACCAGGAGGACACAAACAGGTACACAAAAATAGGAGTAAATGACCCAACACAATACATATAAGCCTTTCAGAAGCATCTCACAATATATCATTGACTATAGCTAGTCCATATCACAATTTATCCTCACTAAATACCATACACATCTTGTTAGAGAGTGATCAACCATCAGAGTGAACCAGCCCATTGAATAACAACAGAAATACAGTCTCCCATCTACATACTGGCTGAACCAGAGTTTGATTTGACAGTCATCAGGGCTTCCAATCCTTCTTCTATAGTGGTTGACTGCTGGCCATCAGCAGAGGATGTGACTGATGATTGTCATGAGTGCAAAAGGTTAGAGGATAGGCTCTGATGTGAACAATATGAAGGAGCACACCATCTATGGTAGTGGACACACTTGGGCCATGACAAGACCTAGAGGCAGCAGTAGATCTCATGCACTGGTGCCACTTTGTAGTGGAGCCAGTCATCTTCAGAGATGATCTTGCCTGTGTGCAGATCCTGGAGAGGAGGAGGGATGGATTGCATATCAAGAGTTGTGTGAGTGGAAGAATGATCTGTGGATGACAAATCTGGAATGCAAGGAGTTGAAAGTGATGGGGTGGGGCTGTTAAGAGGGAGCCAGAGGCATTATCATTGGGACTGAGGGGGGCATTGGGATCCCACAAATGATGCTGGCTCTAGTGCAAGTGTGGAGTGGGTGGTGCATCTGAGTGCAAGTCATTGGCACTTGTGAGAGATGGATGGAGGGCAGGGTTGCCATTGGGAGAGCACAGAATTGAGGAGAGATTTGTGATCTGCTTCCAGCTGTGAGGATACTGAGGGGCTGGCACCATAGGCTGCATTGTTGGATTGGAAGGTTAGGCCTGAGGAAGGGGGCAAGGAGCACTGAATCACAAGAAGGAAGTGATGGGTGACAAAAGCAGACAGCACCAAAAGAGCAGTGCTAGCTGCTCTTTTGGTGCAGTTGCATGGGCTATAGGCAGGTTGCAGCATGTGAATTTGTCTCAGTGGTTTGGCACTTGGAAGGTTGTGGGGTGGTGATTTATCATTTGGCAAGTTGCAGTTTTCTCAGGTCCTGGGTTGCAGCTTGGCCACACTGTCACTCAAGCTGAACTGACATGGGCTGTAAGTTGTGGGTCCCCTTGCATAAGTTTTCATCTAGAGCAAATGATCAAATGGTAAAAAAATGAAGGTGAGACCAAGCAGAGGCAGTGAGCATTGCCCTTTTGCATTGCCATATGTGTGAAAAACAAAGTACCTTTGGGCTGTGTACCCACTCCACTGCTGGTGCACAGTGCTTGCTGCTCCCACCTTGAGCTGTGGAACCATTGTCATTGTGGCAGAGCTTGCCATGCAGGCTGTGTTTTTTTCCCCAGACCCCAGCTGCCTCAGAAGAATCAGGGGGTTGCTCAATCACCTGAGCCAATTGCCCACACCCCTGCACCCAAACAAACCACAGTGCACTGATTCTGGAAACAGACTCTGGTGCTCACTGTGTTGTGTTTGTTTGGACTCAAGGCAATTTTCACACATGATTCAGGAGCTGAGTTGACTACATGAAACTTGGCATTGAGCATGGCACTGGGTGATGATGGCCAACCTTTTCCCCAAGCAAGTGTGAGGGTGCTCTGTCAGTTGGATCTGGCCAATTGCATCTGACAAGTGGTGCTCTCACCTTGGGTTGGGCAATTTCAATGGCCAAGGGCACCAAAGATTTTCCTGAAGGATGGGAGTGTGACTGATCTTTGAGTGATGAAATCATAAAATCTCTTCAGCTGTGAGTCCAATATTTTGAGACTCAGCAAATGGAGCCTAAGGTGGTGCTTAGGATCATGGCATCATGAGTAATCCAGCAAGATCAGCCCTCAAGTGAGCTTAAGGACAATGATGATGAGGCATATGTATCAGATATAGCCACAGATGGCACATCTGCTGATGAAAAAGAAGACAGCAAGCCGAGTGAGCTTGTTATTTTGGAGAAAATTGCCAATTTCTTATAAAACTTTTGGAATCAGGGAGCTAGGATTGACTAATTGCACCTTAGGCAGCCCTATTTCCGTATCTAATTAGGTAGTGTTTTTCTGGTAAAATAGTATGTCTAATAGACCCATAGGCGCATGGCCCCACATGTCTTAAGAACCTACCATGGCCCCCTGGGGCCTCCTGAATATTAGGGCCCATGGACCCATGCCAGGGGATTTTTGAGACACAACCCAAAGAGAGGAAGAGTATCAACCTATCCAGAGTTCATCTGCTATGCCCCACAAACAGTCAAATGCTGCTACTTCTTGCAAGTCCAATAATGCCTATGTCTGGCAAGTCAAATCTGCTATGCGCAATTGCTGTCACAAGTTGAATCCATGATGCCACAAGTCAAATCTATACCTCACCGCATGAGTCATGTTCTGGGGTAGGCTTCAATCATCAAGATCTGTGAACGGCACACATGACTTCATCTGATGATAAACGTCATGGCCATCCTGTTCGATTCAGTGAGATCCAACCTCATGCGCATCACTACAACGTCTTTACTGACCTCCCTTTGTCTCTTTGGGCTCTTTCACCCTGTGGGTACCGCCTTTGGTCCACACCAACTGTTTTCATCCATGTCAACTCATCTGCACATCCCTTTCATTTACCCTCCTCGCTTCATCATCTATCCTCTTCGTCTGCCATTTCACGGGCTGTGGTAGTGTGTCCAAAATATCCACCTCTGGCTTGAGATCCAATACAATTCCCATCATTGAGACTTACCGATAATCAGCCAGTGACTGGCAAAAGGCACTCCACCAGTTGGGGCATCCTATTGAGGAGTCATTTAGTTACAGTGACAGACAGTACTGAGTTATATTTAATTTATTACAGGCTGTCCTACTATGTCATTGTGGTAGCAACCAAAGAACCTTGGGACATCCAGTAGACCCTCAAATTGGACTCTCGGGTCAAAACGTATTGTAGAATTGCATTCTTCTCTCCACCTAGCGCCAATGTTCACAAGTATGAGAACTGCATTGGTGGCAATGGTGCGAACAACTGTCAGTCATGCATGGCCACCCAACAGGACTGCACATGGTCTCATTGTACTGCACCCCCAATGCCTGGACTGGTCAGCAATCAAAAGGGTTGGGTTGAACAGTTTATTGGGGAGGTTTTTGCTGATCAGCCTTGAATTTTTGGAGAGACGAATATCATCTGTGGGGGTGGAATTACAGCCATTTGGCTCATAGGCTGTGCAAGACATACTCTCTGGGTGACTGTGATTTCCGTCCTTTGTATCACTCGCATGATTTCAACTTGTTTGTCCATTCTCCTAGTTGAAGTGTCCATTAGAAATTGTTGGGACTCACTGAAACTTGACGTTTGAGAGGTTGGGACTTAGACAATTCCAAGGAAATTGTGTACATGATACTCGAGATTACGTGTGGGGCCATATCAGGGATCAATACAGAGCATGCAGATCAGTCACATGGTCCACGTTGTTGTGAAATCCCCAATATATGCCATCTGGTCCTGATCATATACGCTGGCAATGGCACGCTCTGCCACCCTTGATGATACAAATTTGGCTCAGTAAGTACCCAGGCTTATTATGTGTAATATTACAGCATGGGCGGAGAAGTGGAGACAAATGCAATGAGACGTGAACATGCTCCACAAAGTCGTGGAAGCAATTGAATGCTGTGAAGTGAGCTGGGGTGCCACAAAGTGAAAGGAGCATAGAGCTGATGAAAGTGAGGTGAAGTGACCTGGACCCCATGCGGCTAGGCAAGTTTACAATGCTTAGAAGCTGAGTGATGCTGAGTACCTCATGGTGAGAAAGGACCCTCAGAACTCTGGGCACAACAAATTTGCTCAGGATGGAAGGCTGTGATACAAAGTGTGAGCAAGAGTGTGTACGTGCAAGCTCTCCAGTCACCAAAATCACAACAGAATAGTGGAGATCAATGACCCTGATCCTCATCATCTTGAGGTTTCCTCCATGTTTATCAGTGCATTTTGGCCCACCTGGCATATGAATGAACGCATGCCAAGCTAAGGAGCTCATCGTTGGACTCCAAAGGCTCAACTCTACACCTGGAGACGGAGTTCAATGAGGGCTGGTAGCCTCTCGACTTAAGTGCTTTAGGGCATCAGTGCAAGGCTCTCAACCAGGGGCCTGTATGTGATGTGGCTAAGCTCCGGCGCTCAACTGAGGGGAGAAGGACTCGAGAGTGTGGTGGAAGTACCTCCTGGAATTGAGAAACAACCATTGGCCTATGTCAGGCTTGTATTGGCCTGCTGTAACTTGCCTTTGAGTGCCTTTGAAGAGTTCTTGAGTCTCCTCTCATCGCAGCCTGCCAAAAAAAAACACACCTCTTGAGTTTTACAATTTGCCCAAGGTAGCCACACATCAAGGCAAACCTTGATAGTCACTTTAATAACTCAAGTGTTCATGGGCGGAGAGGGAAGTTCATCTAGGGAAAGGACAAGATGGTGTTAATAGCTAGAGGCAAGCCCCAGTATCCCTGCCTGACAGGCACATCATGAATCAATGTCGGCCAGGGTTGGTCTGCAAGTGGGACATCTATGGTGGAGCGCTGGCTTCCAAGCGGCAGGTTGTGCATCATAGATCCAAGAAGGCTGTCAAGCCCTCCATCCCCCTTGTTGGGTTCCTAAGAAGAGGTCCAGCTCAGCTCAGACTTGCCTGGAGGAAAAGAAAAGTACTCACAACTAATTTCATCATGTCATTGAATCTCCATATAAATTCTGCAAAGAGGCAAGATTGTATGCCCTCTAAGAACAAGATTCCTCTAAGGTTCTTCACAGTGTCAAACCATGCCTTTGCCGACATCCTCAATCACTTCAAACCCTTCATGGATAATGAAGTGAGGGAAGATCTGGTGAAGTAAGCAGCTGCAATAGACATGGCGATGGAAATTCCAGCGAGCACCAAATTGTCTGGTTGGTACCATCATGGGCCATCTGACTGGGGTTGAAGACATGCCTATAACCTCCAAGTAAGAGTATATCTGGAGCTCATTGACAATCTTGTTGGAGTGAAATGTCATAGGGGATATTGCACAGGCACCTTTAGCTCAGGTCAGGCGTTGGTTGGCCTGAGGTTCACCAGAATTCATATTGAGTGGGTCATGTGAGGATCGACTCAGGGTGGCCATGTGCAGGTCCAGCAATGGGGATGAGAATAAGTTGTGGATGTTTTTGTAAGAGCTTATTTGTGTGATTAAACAGAAGGGTGACTCTGGGCTGGGGAGGTGGGGAAGACTCTGGGGGAGGGAGCAGGCTCATCATCTGAGATGTTGAAGCTTTTTAACAGGGTTAAAGGTCTGTCATCTGCCAACAACAACCAGGATGGATTCTGACATACTTCATCATGACCTTCATCTTTGCCTTCACCTTGCCTTTTGGCAATTGTTGAGCTAGGCAGACAATTAGATAAAGATGAGACAACAGCTTTAGGATGGGAGCAGGAGCAGGTGGCTAACACCACGGAATATTCATCATCACTGTCCATGCTTCAGATACATGGCTTTCATGCTTTATCCTTGTCCATCCTGGCTTGTTTTGGAAATGGGAGGTCAAGGATAGAGTTCTCTTTTTCTTCAGAGACTTGTGGGGCAAGGTCTGCCCCCCGGGCCCAGGCAGATGAAGAAGAGGGCCTTTGACAGACTTAATCCCAGGAAGGGCTCTGCCAGACTTTATAACATTCTCAGTAGATAGTTCACAAAACTGAGAAAGGTGAGACTTGCTCTGTTAGCACTTGTGGGTCCAGCTCAATGTGAGGACCAAGGGTTGTAATTTCCTTGACAGAGCTCCTTGCAACACCCATCTTCACAGGTTTCATAAAGACAAATTCCTGCAAATAAATAGTGAGGAGGGATCCAAGAGCACATAAAGATACCATTGGTCATGACTGCAGCAGTGGCATCTTCCAGAAGAATGAAGTCTTTGATGATGTTTTTTGTGACTTCAGGCTCTCAAACCTCAGACTGGTGCTCAGAATACTGAATGTGAAAGATAAAGTAGAACTACCTGCAGTTTGGTGGGGGTATCTTGGGCCAAGTTGCTGATTCACCATGGGCATCCAATCCTTCAACATGGACAACATTGTAAAGTGAAGGATTCAGCTTCACAGCCTTCCTGCTGGCACCTTCTGAGGGGGGTGAGTGGCGGTTAGGGAGGGGGATTTTAACCCACCCCTGCATGCATATCTGGGTCAGAAGAGACAAGTGTGAGTGCAAGCAAAGTCAAAATGCCCTGTGCCACTGGGCTGAGAAGTTTTCCCCCTGGCTCCCTCCCTCCAGGGAGGCCTTGTGACGATGTTTGCTGATGAGCCACTGCCCAAGGCAGTGAGTGGCAGCAGCTAAGAATGCATTAGGCTTGTTAGATTGTGAGCATTTGCTGTAAATGAACCTTGGGCCATCAAGCATGGTTTTAGACTTTGATTTTTCTGACTGGTTTAGCAGAGCAGGCTGTGCTCTGCTCAGAGTTAAACCCAATTTATTTGCTCTGGGATCAAGGTGAACTGAAATACCTCTAAGGGTTGGCAGTGTTGCCACACGGCCACACCACATATGCATATTGTTTGTTCCAAAAGTCACCAACTGGGGTCAGGGTGATCTGATAGAATAGTTGACAGCCCTTGCTGCAGGACCATTCATGCAGTCCATTATCGTGGTTCAAGTATTAAAAGAGCAAGCACTCTGGTTTGGGGTGGAGAAATCCAGTGAAGTTCCAAGGCAAGGCCAGAGAAAAAGCAACCAGCATGGAAAGGAGAGAGCTGGCTGTAGCAGTTTTCCAGAGCTAACTGACACCATTTGAGTGATCTACCAAACCCCGCCCCGGAGCCGCCCCGCCCCCAGCCCGCCCAACGGCCCGGACCTCGACAGCCAACCTGATCAAGATCACGTCGTCGCCGTCGATGGGGACGATGCGGTGGTCGTCCGTGCGATTACCAGTCTCATGCCCCCGCGCAGCTGAAGAAATCAACGAGAGTCGCCATGAGCAAGACACCACACCCCAGCCTCGCTGGGGTGCGGTGATAAGGTATGTGTTAATATTATCTCATCTGCCTTTCGCAAAGAGGGCAGCTCTTAAGCTGCCCTTTTTGCGTAGCTTTGCTTCTTTACTAACTATTCGCACTTGTTTCATTACAGGGTCTCTCTCTGCTATCCCCCCTCCTCGCGCGCTTCAACCTGACGGTACGGACGCCGACAAATGACGATCCCGTCGCCACCGTGGGCGACGTGGGTCATATGACCCCGCATGATGAAAGAAACCGACGATAAAGCACCCGAAACAGGAAACCACACCCCAGCTTTGCTGGGGTGTGGTAATAAGGTAAGTTTATTTGTCCTTTATCTCATCTTGCGCAAAAAGGGCAGCTTCAGGCTACCCTTTTTGTGCTGCTTTAATCACATACTAATACTTCGTTTTCATTTCAGGGACTACACTAGTCCTAACCGTACCCTCCGCCCCCACTTCACATGATGACAACGACGGCAATGCCGTTGTTGTCATTGCGAACGACCGCGGTCTTACGACCCCATACAACTGAAGATCCCGAAAGATCCAAACTGCCGCACGATCAGCAGGACACCACACCCAGCATTGCTGGGGTGTGGTGATAAGGTAAGTCCCTTCATTCTTACCTCTCCTTTAGCGCGAACAGGGCTGCTTTAAGCTGCCCTTTTCGCGCTACATTAATTTAGGAAGACCCCCATGAAATGGAGAATAACGGAGGAACCAGGGCACCCATGTACACGAAAATTTCTGTGCATGGGCTCCTAGGTTCTCTCCAACATATTTCCCCTTCAGGTCGTGTGCCCTATGCCTGTAGGCACCGGGCGCATGTAATATTTTTTTTTGTGAATTCAATTTTGTATATATTTGTAGTCCTTTCTTTGTACTATAAAATAGAGATAGTCTGCTGTCCAATTAGCAGCCAACAAAAGCCCCGCAATGAAGATAGAGTTCGAGTGAACATGTGATTTCCAAATAAGGAAATTCTTCCGCCTTTAAATGAGCAGCCCCAGCAGGCTGATTTCTGGTGCACGGCCATCATTTGGGGCTGCCCACTGTCCTGTCCAGTGATCCCGCTGCCGGAGGGGGCACGTACCGATGGATGCTGCTGAGTTTTTTGGATGCAGCGGATCCAAATCATTTATTTGAATGGGCGATGACCGATGCAGTAACCCCGAACCCCGATGGACATGAAGGTGAATGCCTGGAATGATGCCAGCTTGTCAAAGAGCTGAGGGGGGTTTTTCATGGGGCCAGTGTCTCAAAAATCCCCTGGCATGGGTCCATGGCCCTAATATTCAGGAGGCCCCAGGGGGCCATGGTAGGTTCTTAAGACATGTGGGGCATGT
>MU128957.1:47212-269098 GCA_014904985.1 Hydnum rufescens UP504 | reverse complement strand
TGAGCCACTGCCCCATGAAAAACCCCTCAGCTCTTTGACAAGCTGGCATCATTCGGCATTCACCTTCATGTCCATCGGGGTTTGGGGTTACTGCATCGGTCATCGCCCATTCAAATAAATGATTTGGATCCGCTGCATCCAAAAAACTCAGCAGCATCAATCGGTACTTGCCCCTCCAGCCAGCGGGATCACTGGACAGGACAGTGGGCAGCCCCAATGATGGCCGTGCACCAGAAATCAGCCTGCTGGGGCTGCTCATTTAAAGGCGGAAGAATTTCCTTATTTGGAAATCACATGTTCACTCGAACTCTATCTTCATTGCGGGGCTTTTGTTGGCTGCTAATTGGAACGCAGACTATCTCTATTTTTAGTACAAAGAAAGGACTACAAATATATACAAAATTGAATTCACAAAAAAAATATTACATGCGCCCGGTGCCTACAGGCATAGGGCACACGACCTGAAGGGGAAATATGTTGGAGAGAACCTAGGAGCCCATGCACAGAAATTTTTGTGTACATGGGTGCCCTGGTTCCTCCGTTATTCTCCATTTCATGGGGGTCTTCCTAAATTAATGTAGCGCGAAAAGGGCAGCTTAAAGCAGCCCTGTTCGCGCTAAAGGAGAGGTAAGAATGAAGGGACTTACCTTATCACCACACCCCAGCAATGCTGGGGTGTGGTGTCTGCTGATCGTGCGGCAGTTTGGATTCTTGGGATCTTCAGTTGTATGGGGTCGTAAGACCCGCGGTCGTTCGCAATGACAACAACGCATTGCCGTCGTTGTCATCATGTGAAGTGGGGGCGGAGGTACGGTTAGGACTAGTGTAGTCCCTGAAATGAAAACGAGTATTAGTATGTGATTAAAGCAGCACAAAAGGGTAGCCTGAAGCTGCCTTTTTGCGCAAGATGAGATAAAGGACAAATAAACTTACTTATTACACACCCAGCAAAGCTGGGTGTGGTTTCCTGTTTCGGGTGCTTTATCGTCGGTTTCTTTCATCATGCGGGGTCATATGACCACGTCGCCCACGGTGGCGACGGGATCGTCATTTGTCGGCGTCCGTACGTCAGTTGAAGCGTGCAGGAGGGGGGATAGCAGAGAGAGACCCTGTATGAAACAAGTGCGAATAGTTAGTAAGAAGCAAAGCTATGCAAAAGGGCAGCTTAAGAGCTGCCTCTTTGCGAAGGCGAGATGATAATATACACATACCTTATCACGCACCCAGCGAGGCTGGGGTGTGGTGTCTTGTCATGCGCTCGTCGTTGATTTCTTCAGCATGCGCGGGGCATGAGACTGGTAATCGACGACGACCACCGCATGTCCCTCGACGGTCGACGACAGTGTCTTGATCATTGCTTTGGCGTGCGGGGGGCGGTTGGGCGGGTGCAATAGTCCCTACAACGAAGACGGTTGTTGCCTATGGGTCTATTAGACATACTATTTTACCAGAAAAACACTACCTAATTAGATACGGAAATAGGGCTGCCTAAGGTGACTAATTGCAGTGATAACAAGCAGTCACGAAGCCAAGTGAGCAACAGGAGGAAAAGGGCACAACACAAGGCTGATCCTGAAAGGCAAGCCTTGCCCCTGTAAATTGAGCATTGTCAACTGACCTCCCTGGTGCTGATTTGATAGGAGTGCAAAAGAGCAATCAAGGGGCATCAAAAGATATGTAAGATGCTGCTTGGCTGAGGCATGCAACAATGCTCATACACATGCTCAAGCTGTATATGCACTTTTATGCCCACATTTAATCCATTTTTGGAACAGACAGCACCCCATTCAACTTTAAAGACATTGCCAATTCTTCAAAGCCAAAGATAAAGCCTGAAGTGCTTCAGGGGCCAGTGGAGAATCTCTTCAAACAAGGCTACACCCTCATCATTGGCAATATGCTGGTGATGGGTCTCTGCAGTGAGGGCAAGAGAATTGTTTATGTGGTGTTACCTCATTTTTTGGGGTCTGAGAGCACAGTGGGCTCTAATTGATAGTGTCACCACCACCTCCTCTTTTTTTTTTTTTCAATAATGCTGAACAAGCCTTCTTTCAGAGATGCAATTCTGAAGTAATCTCTGCATTTGCAGACAAGCACAAGCCTTCAACAAAGAAGAGCTCTGCAGACAATGCCACAAGGGTGAATCCTGCACCCTCATACATGCAAAAGCCTGGGAATGAGCCTCAAGGTTGTGAGATTATCAACACTGGCTGGCATGCCATTGGGAGAAAAATGGTCTTTTCTTTAAAAAAAAATTACAACTTCAGTCAATGGCAGCTGATGAGCCACAATGCCCACACTGAAAGAAGAAGTGGGCCCTTCTTGAAATTTTGTGGGCCAATCTAGACAAAAGTTCCAAGACACAGCTGAACTCATTCACAGGCTTGATGACCTCAGTGAGTGCATTAATACCATATTGAAACCCTCTCCACACTCAGCTGTGCCAGCCACAAACACCTTCAAGAAGCCCTATTAACTTATCCCTGGTCCAAGATGATGGCCTCTGTGGATTGTTGCATTTTCCCTGGCCACAGCTTTGCTTGGAACTGGACCACTGGGAGCCACTATGACACTTGTGGCCCTCTCTTTGATTGGACCCCCTTAGTGGCAGTGCAGGCTCCCCATGGGGCTCACCTCATCCTCCACTCCCTCAAAGAGATTTTATTTTTTGAGACTGGAGCTGTCATTTTCCTCAGGGGTGGAGAGTGGCAGCATCAGCCTGGAGAGAGGGTTACTATCACTCACTTCTCTCATAAATCAGTTTGGAGGGCAATGGGAAAAGTGTATGACTGGGAGAGCAACAGCTACTGTGGGCTGAAGGAGGGGCTGAGGGCAGAGATTGAAAAAATGAAATTGTTGTCATGATTTTTTTTCTCTGTTAAACATATGCCACAGCAAGCAGGAGTTCAAAGGGGAGCTCTGCTAGAGTCCAAGATATGGGATCAAGAAAGAATTGAGGGAGTCACAGGGTCAATCTGAATCCTAAGGTCTGAATAAAGGAATGGTCTTGGAGTGGGGAAAATGAGTTGTCTGCTGAGTCAATTTTATCAAAGCTGAGGGAGAAATTGCACATCCACCAGCTGAGAGCACTGTGATGGCCCCTATTTATCATGTGTGTGAGTTGGTGGGTTGGATCCATGGGCCTTGGGCATCCTTGTTTACATAATCCAGACTCACACTCTGCCACTGCCCTTGAGGCACTGGGTGAGTGGATCTGGGTCTGGTGGGTTAAAAAAAAATGCAAGCTGGAGTGGATTGATAAGAATTGGATTTGTTTGAGGAGGTAGTTGGGATTTTTCCCCAATGCCAGATGAGCCAATTAACAAATTAACATTGGTGGGGGCAATTTTCATCCACTCAGAGTGCCCTTTATCAGCAGAGTCCTCCATCCATGTGCTGATTTCCATCCTGGCCTGGCAAAGCACACAGTGCAAGCAGAGGCCAGAGTGGGCAGCCCCAGGGCTGCCTTTCCACTCCTTGCTTAGCTAAGAGCCCTTTTCCACTTTGATATCCTTTTCTATCCTCTGTAAATGCTATAAAAGACCACCCTTGGGGCTTTCCAAATGTCAAGGATCCTCTCCACTCATCCAAGCAGCCAAGGCTCTCCCACTGTCCAGGGTCATTCTTGCCTGTTTGGTAATCACTCAAATGGTGTCAGTTAGCTCTGGAAAACTGTACAGCAGCTCTCTCTTTCCATGCTGGTTGCTTTTTCTCTGGTCTTGGCCTTGGAACTTCACTGGATTTCTCCACCCCAAACCAGAGTGGCTTGCTCTTTTAATACTTGAACCACATAATGGACTGCATGAATGGCTCCTGCAGCAAGGGCTGTCAACTATTCTATCAGATCCACCCTGACCCAGTTGGTGACTTTGGAACAAGCAATTGCATATGTGGGTGTGGCCTGTGGCAACACTGCCAACCCCTAGAGGTATTTCAGTTCACCTTGATCCCAGAGCAATTAAATTGGGTTAACTCTGAGCAGAGCACAGCCTCTGCTAAACCTGGCATGGCTCAGAAGAAATCAAAGTCTAAAACCATGCTTGATGGCCCAAGGTTCACTTTACAGGCAAATGGCTCACAATCTAACAAGCCTAATGCATTCTTAGCTGCTGCCACTCACTCCTTGGGCAGTGGCTCATCAGCAACATCTCACAAGGCCTCCCTGGAGGAGGGGAGACAGGGAAAACTTCTCAGCCCAGTGGCACAGGTGCATTTTGACTTTGCTTGCACTCACACTTGTCTCTTCTGACCCAATATGCATGCAGGGTGGGTATAAAATCCCCCTCCCTAACAGCCACTCACCCCCCTCAGAAGGGTGCCAGCAGGAAGGCTGTGAAGCTGAAAGTCCTTCACTTTACAATGTTGTCCATTGTTGAAGGATTGGATGCCCATGGTGAATCAGCAACTTGGCCAAGATACCCCACCAAACTGCAGTGAGTTCTACTTTTATCTTTCACATTCAGTATTCTGACACAGTCTTGAGGTTTGAGAGCCTGAAGTCACAAAAATACATCAAAGACTTCATTCTTCTGGAAGATGCCACTGCTGCAGTCATGACCAATGGTATCTTTAGTGCTCTTGGATCCATCCCTCACTATTATTTGCAGGAATTTGTCTTTATGAAACCTGTGAAGATGGGTGTTGCAAGGAGCTCTGTCAAGAAATTACAACCCTTGGTCCTCACATTGAGCTGGACCCACAAGTCTAACAGAGCAAGTCTCACCTTTTCTCAGTTTTGTGAACTATCTACTGAGAATGTTATAAAGTCTGGCAGAGCCCTTCCTGGGATTAAGTCTGTCAAGGCCCTCTTCTTCATCTGCCTGGGCCCTGGGGTGGCAGACCTGCCCAAGTCTCTGAAGAAAAAGAGAACTCTATCCTCTGACCTCCCATTTCCAAAACAAGCCAGGATGGACAAGGATAAAGCAGAAAGCCATGTATCTGAAGATGGAGGTGATGATGAAATACTCTCCTTGGTGTGTTAGCCACTGCTCCTGCTCCCACTCTAAGCTGTTGTCTCATCTTTATCTAATTGGTCTCCTAGCTCAACAATGCCAAGGGCAAGGGTGAAGGCAAAGATGAAGGTCATGATGAAGTATGTCAAATCCATGCCTGGTTGTTGTTGTGCAGATGACAGACCTTTAACCCTGTTTAAAAGCTTTTCAACATCTCAGATGATGAGAGCCTGCCTCCTCCCCCAGAGTCTTCCCCACCTCCCCAGCCCAGATCCACCCTTCTGTTTAATCACACAAATAAGCTCTTACAAAACATCCACAACTTATCTCATCCCATTGCTGGGACTTGCACATGGCACCCTGAGTCATCCTCAATGACCACTCAATATGAATTCCTGGTGAACCTCAGCAACCAACTCCTGGACCTGACTAAGGTGGCCTTCAATAGCCCTAGTGACATTTCACTCCAACAGATTGTCAATGAGCTCCAGAATACTCTTTACTTGGAGGTTATAGGCATTGTCTTCAACCCCATTCAGATGGGCCCATATGGTATCCAACCAACAATTTCTCTGCTTGAATTGTCCATCCCATTCTATTGCACTGCTTACTTCACCAAGTCTTCCCTCACTTCAGTTATCCATGAAGGGTTTGAAGTGATTGAGAAGGTGGCAAAGGTCATTGTTGACACTGTGAAGAACCTTAGAGGAAGTCTTGTTCTTAGGGAATACAATCCTTCCCTCTTTGCAGAATTTTATAGGGAGATTCAAAATGATGAATTAGTTGTGAGTACTTTTCTTTTCCTCCAGCAATCTGAGCTGAGCTGGAGCCTTTCTTAGGAAGCCAACAAGGGGATGGAGGGGCTGACAGCCTTCTTGGATCTATGAATGGCACAACCTGCTGACTTGGAAGCCAGCCTCCACCAAGATTTCCCATTGCAGGACACTCCTGGGGCCACAGTGATGATGATGTGCCTGTCAGGCAGGGAACTGGGCTTGCCTCTACTATTTAACAACATCTTTGCCTTTCTCCTAGATGAACTTCCCCTCTCCCATGCCCACTATGAGACCTTTATTCAAATACTATCAAGGTTTGCCTTGGTGGCTACCTTGGCAATTTGTAAATACTCAGAGGTGTGTTTTTTTTTGGCAGCTGCATGAGAGAGTACTCAAGAACTCTTCAAAGGCACTCAAGGCAAGATGACAGCAGGCCAATAACAAGCCTGACATAGGCAATGGGTTGTTTCTCAATTCCAGGAGGTACTGTCCACCACACTCTCAGCCTTCCTCCCCTCATTGACCCAGAGCTTAGCCACATCACAGTAACCCCTGGGTTTGAAGCCTTTGACTATGCCCTAAAGCACTTAATGTCTGAGAGGTTACCAGCCCTCCTTACACTCCTCTCCAGGGTGAAGTTTGAGCCTTTGGATCCAACATTGACCTTAGCTTGGCAGGTTCATTTCAATGCCAGGTGGGCCAAAATCACTGAGAACATGGAGGAAAACCTCAAGGATTTGATGAGGATCATTGTCCATTATCTACTTTTGGTTTGTCATCCTTGCTGAGACTTGCACTTAACACACTCTGCTCAGCACTTTTTATCACAGGCCTTCCATCCTGACAAGTTTGTTGTGCCCAAGTCTGAGGGGTCCTTCTCATCCATGAGGACTAGCATCACTCAGCTTCTAATGGCATTTAAACTTGCCTAGCATGGTCCATTCACTTCACCTCACTTCATCACTCTATGCTCCTTTCACTTTGTGGCACCCACTCACTTCACAGCATTCAATTGCTTCCATCACTTTGTGGAGCATGTTCACTCTTCATGGCATTTGTCTCACTTCTCCAGCCCATGCTGTAATATGACACATAATAACCTGGTAACTTACCATGAAATTTGATACATCAAGGGTGGCAAGCTGCCATTGCCAGGCCTCATATATCATACCAGGATTGGATATATTGGGGATTTCCACAACAACTTGACCATGTGACTGATCTGGCATGCTCTGGTATTGATCCCTGATATGGCCCACACAATGTCAGTAGTCATGTGACACAATTCCTTTGGAAATTGTCTAAGTCCCCACCTCTCAAACTTCAAGTTCATGTAGTCCCACAATTTCTAAGTGGACACTTCAACTAGTGAGAATGACAGACAAGTTGAATTCATGGCTGAGGGATACAAAGACAAGATTCCATCACCCAGGTAATATCTTGCACAGCCATGAGCCAATGGCTGTAATTCTCACCCCCCACAGTGATATTCTCTCTCCAAAATTCAAGGCTGATCAGCAAACTCAATAAACTGTTCAACCCACCCTTTTTGATTGCTGACCAGTCAGCATTGGGGGGTGCAGTACAATGTGAGACCATGTGCAGATCCTTTGGGTGCCATGATGACTGACAGTTTGTCCACCATTGCCACCATGCATTCTCATACTTGGTGACATTGGGCATAGGTGGAGAAAATGCAATCTTACAATAGTTTTTGACCCAGAGTCCAATTTTGAGGGGTCTACTGGATGTCCCAAGGTTCTTTGGTGTCTACCAAATGACATTAGAGTACAGCCTTAATAATTAAAATATAACTCATACTGTCTTTTCACTGTAACTAAATGACTCCTCAATAGAGGCCCAATGTTGGAGTGCCTTTTGCCAGTCACTGCTATTATCTAATGTCTCAAGATGATGGTATTGGATCTCAAGCCAAGGTGGATATTTTGGACACACTACCACAGTCCCTGGAAATGCAGAGGAAGAGGATGATGATGAATCAGGAGGTGTAAATGAAGGGGATAGTGCAGATGGAGTTGACATGGATGAACAAGTTGGTGTGGACAAAGGGGGTACCACAGGTGAAGGAGCCAAAGCAGACAAAGGGGGTGCAGGTGAAAGATGTTGTAGTGATGCCATTGAGGTTGGACTCACTGAATCAACAATGGCCATGACTTTATCATCAGATGAAGTCATGTTGCCTGTCACAGACTTGATTGATGAAGCTGCATCCCCAGCAACATACTCAACTGGTGAGGTCATAGATTTGACTTGTGGCATCATGGATTCAACTTGTGACATAGCAGATTTGACTTGCAACATAGCAGATTTGACTTGCAAAGTAGCAGATTTGACTTGTGGCATAGCAGATGCAACTTGTGGCATAGTAGATGCAACTTGTAACATTACAGATTCAACTTGCAATGTGGCACATTTGACTCATGACATTTCAGATTCTGTGGGTGACATTGTGGATTCAACTGGTAATGCTGTAGATTTGATTGGTAATGTCATAGATTCAATTGGCAATGTCATAGATTTCACTGCCAATGTTGTAGACTCCACTGGCAATGTTTCAGATTGAGCTGGCAACATGGTGATTGGTAATGTCATAGATTTGATTGGTGGCATCATGGGTATCACCACCAATGTTGTAGACCCCACTGGCAACCTGGCAGATTGAGCCAGTGACATTGTGGGTATCACTGGCAATGTTGCAGATTGAGCTGGCAGTGACATTGTGGATTCAACTTGCTGACTTTCAAGTATTATGACTTGGGCTAGCCTCAGGCACATCAGCTACCTTGTGTTTGCAACTACAATTGTCACTTTTCTTCCTGTTTTCCTTTGCCAGTGGAATGAGTGGCTCTTCAAGACCAAGGTCTCTAATGAGCTGGTTGTTTTGCTCTATATTCCACTGTCAAAGTGCCTCCAAATCAAGGAAAGGCTCCTTCAGCACATCTGATGCACTGCAGACCCCATCCACTGACATCTCCTCATCAGGTGCAGGAGTTATTGATAAATGGAGTGGAGAGGGTGTGGCAGGAGAAAAAAGTGGGATGGGCCTGACTGAAAGGGAGGGGATTGGTGTAGCTATGGGGGCTGGGGAATCACAAGGGGAAGGCAATGGCAAACCATGAGGACCAGGTGACAACCACCCAGGAGTGGGAGACGATCATTCAGGAGTAGGTGATGATTGTTTAGGAGTGGGAAATGATCATTCAGGAGCAGGTGAAAACTGCAACAGATGTTCAGCTTTTGCTGAAATAGTTCACTGTCAGTTACATGTGCATATGAAAGGCCCTTTTACTTATGATACACAAGCTTCAGAAACTCTATGTACATCAGGATAATCATACACTGGAAGAGATTGTGCACATAGGAACCAAAGTCAAGAGGTTGAACCTCATCAGCTTTTCCTTCATGAAGACTATGCCATGTGAGAATTGCACCAATGGCTGAGGTGAGAAATCTGAACTTACTGAAATATGGTGAGATCTCCTTCTGTAGCCAATAAAGATCCTCCAACAGGAACTGAACACAACAGGCCTTTCAACCTTTTCAGGTTGCCCATGAACTCTGTGATGTAAGGAACCATGGTATTTATTCCACTGAATGAGAATCAGTCTTATGAATAGCTGTTCTAATGAATAGACACACTTTTGGAGCTGTTGTGCTGTGTCTGGGACCTTGTGCACCACCCTCCACACTTGAAGAGCCTCTTCATGCTGTCATTCACATTTATAGGCAACTTCTGCTTTAACCTCAGCAGACTCTTGCTCAAATAGGCAAGCAGTGACTTCTGAGTGTAGAATGACTGATTGTTTGTGCAGAAAGCCAGCCAAGGCTTTTTCTGCCTTGATGGCCTCTTGTTTCTTGACCTCAGGCAGGATCTTGGCATTTTAGTAAATATTGGGGTAGATTTGGTTGAGCTGCTTGATCTTGGATTTTGAGGATTTGGAAAGCTTAGAGTTGTCCAGAGCTGTGAAGGGTGACAATGCTGCTGACATATTTCCAGAATGATGTGAGGGGCCCCAGTGCAGTGTGTACCACCAAATAATTGCCTAGAAGGACACCTTGCCAGTGAGATACAATCTCCACAGATAATAATAAGACATACCTCTTTTTCATCTTAATTTGAGACCCCATCTGTTGGATCTCATCTGGGGTGGTGGGTTCCTTGTATGTAGCCCCCTCAACAGGCCCAATGTTGTTGGGAAGGCTCCAGTGATACTGTTCAAAATAGTCATGGCACAGTTTGGTAAAGAAGGTAGATTTGGATCCATTTTCACAGGACTTCTGGTACTCTGGGCCATGCTTGTCCAGGAACTCATTCCTGGACATGCCAGCAGCCCAGCCCCTTGGAGACATCAGTTTTTATAGACTTCTGCAGAACATCAGGATATGCCCAAGGTGTGTTGTGGATGAGAAAGCCCACCTTCTCCTCAGTAGTATGGAATTGCCTTGTGGCTGGCCAGTTAGAACTCATGGTACTTTCTGTTGCAAATAACAGTCACAGAAATTTCATGCACCTTACAGACAAGGTCCAAAATGATCACCCTGACCCAGCCAAAGGGGAACCTGGGGACCCCTCTACAATCCAAAGTGAGCCTACAGGTTCCCCTACTGGTGAGAAAGTATTGTAGCCCACCCAGTAGCAGATCTGGGAACTAACAATGGTATGGCAGTGAACATCAAAAAAGAGTGCCTTGTTCCCATCAACAGCAAGCCTAAGGGCTCCCTTATTAGTGAGTGGCCCTTAACTTGCCTGTGCACAATAACTGACAAGAAATGTTATAGTTACTCTATTGTACATGATCCTTACTGCCATTCATGGTCTGATCACCCTGTTGGAGGCAGAGGAAATGGAATCACTGGTGGAGACACAACAAGGTTCTCTTGATGCCCCCTCCACCTCTTGCCTGGCCCCTGCAGAGGGTCCTGCTCCCACCCCTGCACCCCTCTCCATCCCTGTGCTCTCCTGTGTTCCCATGCCCCCCTCCATTTGCACTCCTCACAGTCTTGCCTGGGCTCCCTCCACTCCCATTCCAATGTCTCCTGGTCCTTATGAGCATTGGTATGTTGTTATACATGGCACTCAGGTTGGAGTTTTTCAGTCCTGGTAAGTTCACTTTGCAATTTGTTTGGACCACATTAAGCATTTTGTTTAGGATCACCACCTCCCCTTTAGTTATGGGTGTTCAAGGCAGCATCTATCATTTCATGAACTCTGAGGCTGAGGGATGGGGGCATGTCAATGTTGCTCAGCAGGCTGGAAACGTAGAGATCCTTCAAGTTGGTGGTAGAGGTAGATGGTAGTGTGATATGATGCTGACCTGATCCTCATACATACTTGTTCCCTTCTTTATTATGTGTAATGGCTGGAATAAAGATCTCATTCAATTACTTAATTAATAAGAGAGAATACCAGGCTAGCTGTGGCTAGTCTGTAAAAAGGAACCAAAGGGGATTCAATCCCTGACAGTCTTTATAGCTACCTAGTGATGCCACAACTCAGAGTTGCTGAAAAAAGACAAACCTTGTGTCAATGGTGTTCCTATTAGACCACTTCTTGCTTACAGCTCAACAGCTTCTACTGTTTTATAGTCCTCTCTTTCATACCCTGGTAACAAAAATCCATCATCTGTTGTAGTTGGAAAGAATTTTTTCAATTCCACAACTCAACTCAACCCAATTCAGTCAAGCAAGTTGCAGCAATACTACCTGCCATGCTAGTATAGCACACCTTCATTATTAATTTCCTCTTCCTCTGAGTCTCATCTGTGGCATCATTCTGGCTCTCATTAGGTAGGTTCTCACCAACTTCAATGTAGTACACCATAGAGGTTTTCATTATTTCATGAACTACAATTTGCACAGTCTCTGTATGGGAGGCTGAAAAATGGATCTGCCTGGACAGATGTCACATCACTGCATGTGACATCCCCCTGGAGGCTAATGCCTCAAGGTCAACTGCAAAAAAATGGCACAAATATCTCTAGGTTTTGGCAATGTGAGGTTCATGTGGAGACAGTAGTCCAACACATAACAAAGTGTATTGGTGACAACTGAACTGTGACAAAGACCCATTCCATTCTTATGGTTCCTTCACCTGAGTGGCCCATTCCTCCTGCACAACTCCTGCCACCTGATGACCTGGAGCCTGGTTCCTTGAATGATCTGGGGACTGTTCACTATCTCCCAGCACCATCTTTTGGTTCACATCAAAAGTGCAATGTTGCATCAGTAAGTAACAGAACATTTGCCTTTTTCAATATTTCCAACTGAGTTCAATGTTGGTCCTGGCTTCTTATAGGATGAGCCTCTGAAGACTTGGATTCCTATGCACAATAGCTTTCTCAATGAAATGCTTTGGGTGGAAGGACCTGGCTATGCATTGGGAACTTCAGGGGGCCCAGATTGTGAGGCACCTGGCCAAAGCAGTATGATTTGCTGTGAGGAATGCTTTAGGGGGGGGATTGGTGTGCCCATCATGTTGTGTTCAGCAGCACCAAAATCTCCCTTTTCATTGAATCAAAGTTTGTGGCTTTTATTCCTCTCTTGTACAGGGCCATTAATTGTCACAAACTTCTGTTGAAATGGAATGGCCAGTCCTTTGAGAGCACCTCTCTCAAGGATCTTGGATTAATTATTCAGCTTGGACATCCTAATGTGCTCTGCCCCAACCTGAAGGCAGGCCCAGGGTCATTCATCATGATCCATACAAATGGTCTTCATTTGTTGAACATCCATTTCTGTGACTGCTTGCAAGCAGTATTGCCATATCAGCAATTGCTGCACAGCTGTTGGTTTCACCTAATGCACCCTCAAAAAAGTACCCCTTAGGTGGGTTCCAGTTGCATTGGCCTTTGACCTAAGAGGTGGTTTTTATATAGGCACATCTAGGCAGTGTCTAAAGGTGTTCAAAAGATGAAAATTTTACAAGTCCCTATAATAGGTGTGCCTATCTGTGCCTGCTGCAGGCACCACTCCCAGGCTTTTTAACTATTTGATAGGCATTCTGGGGTTGATTTAGGCATGCCTAAATCAGTTGTGTCTAATGATGTCTAGAGCTTAATTATTGACTTTGAATTGAAGAGGCCTATCCAGGGTTGATTTAGACATGCCTAAATCAGTGATGTCTAGTGATGTGTAGAGTCAGGTGCTGCTCCAGGGGTTTTACAATGACTTGATGGACACCCTGCAGTTGAGGGCTTTAGTATGCAGTGTGTCTACTAGTGGATAAATTAGAACAGGTTGACCATCACCAGGAGGTGTCTAATTGTGTGCCTAAGCAAGTCTAAGCATGTCTAGGGGTGTCTAAGCTTGTGTGGGCATGTCTAGGTGTCTAGGCATGTCTAAGCATGTCTAGGCATGTCTAGGTGTCTAGGCATGTCTAAGCATGTCTAGGCATGTCTAGGTGTCTAGGCATGTCTAGGCATGTCTAGGCAGGTAACTTGGGACTGAGTTTAGTACAAATATTATGTAATTATTCCTAAATGGTATCCAGTTACATAATACATGTATCCTATCTTAAAAAAATCCCAAAATGCGGAAATTAAATGAAGTACATCCAAAGAATATTTAGGCATCCAGCCCAATGGGGGCCCAGGACCACGGGGAGGTGCCTGGGATGGATGGATGGACCCCTGGGGACCCTGATAAAGTGAAAAAATTAGGCCCAGGGCCAATGGTTAATCCCTGAAACAATGAGGGCAGGAAGAACAGCTCTGGAACCACCAGAAATTGCCGGAATCTAAGCACCAAGCAGATCAGTCTGAAATTTGGCACATGACTAGAGACTATCTGCCTGCAAACAATATTAAAATTTCAGCCAAATCCATGGATTAGTTATTGAGATATGAGGCAAACAAGTTTGGATATTGAAAATTGATTTTCTCCTCCCATAGAATAGCTGGGGACTTGAAAATTTACAGGGAGCATACACATATACTGTACTAATTATGTGCCAAAAATTATCTCAATCCATCCTGGTTAAGGCAGTGAACTGGACAGGGGGTACCAGAACCACCAGAAATTTCCAAAAAAGAACCACTGTGCAGATTGCTCTGAAGATTTGCACGTGATTAGAAGGTCCTTAGGTGAAAATCATATCAAAATTTCAGCCATACCCATCCACTAGTTATGGAGTTATGGGCCAAACAAGTTTAAACATTGAAAATGAATTTACTCCCCCTACAGACAGGATATGAACTTGAAATTTTACATGGGGTATGGCCATATGATGAACTACATATGTGCCAAAAATCAGCTGTTTTTATTTACTTTTAGGCATCCCACTCCCTTGGCAGGAAAAATGGGAACAAAACCCTACCATGAATGTGAGCCACTCCACCTCAGGCCTAAACTGGGTGGAATAAGCTTTGATTAGTATGACCCTGACTATATCCAAAAATAGAATGAATTGGATGTGTGGAAGTGCCCAAAATTGAGGGGGAGGGGGAGGAAGGTCAAAAGGGAATTACATCAAATGTAGAGCTGGGGTGGCTCTGATATTATACCACTAGTCTAGCACATATATAGGGAGTACACATACCAAATATCAGCCTAACTGGACTCCATTTAGGCACTGCTCCACAGCCCTCCCCCCAAAACAACAATTTCCCCCCAGAGTCTTCCATCCATGGAATGGCCCTGAAAATTCACCCTTGGGTCATCCAAATACATTTATAACATCCCCAAAATTTCAGATTCATCACTCCAGTGTGAGAGTTTCCATAATATTTTCAAGTTTCACTGACATACCCCCTCCAATTGGGGCACTTCCAGAGCTCCAATGACTCCCATTTTTTGTAGGCCACACCCGGCCACCATTTGAGGCTCAGGCCCAAAATTTCAGCCTATTCTAAGCACTTTTGACATTGGTCACATGACCAAGATCCTCCCCTCCCCCTGCTTCACTCAGTGATCCAATCTGTATGAAAGTTGTTGCTATCTGTAGTAGTAGTATGTAACAGTGTATGATTCAAATTTCAGAACATCCCATGCAATATTGATTGAGTTATTCAAGAAATATTCTAGATCTATTCAATTTGGGGGTTAGAGGGATGGTATGTAGTGAAATTTCACTACATACCATCCCTCTAACCCCCAAATTGAATAGATCTAGAATATTTCTTGAATAACTCAATCAATATTGCATGGGATGTTCTGAAATTTGAATCATACACTGTTACATACTACTACTACAGATAGCAACAACTTTCATACAGATTGGATCACTGAGTGAAGCAGGGGGAGGGGAGGATCTTGGTCATGTGACCAATGTCAAAAGTGCTTAGAATAGGCTGAAATTTTGGGCCTGAGCCTCAAATGGTGGCCGGGTGTGGCCTACAAAAAATGGGAGTCATTGGAGCTCTGGAAGTGCCCCAATTGGAGGGGGTATGTCAGTGAAACTTGAAAATATTATGGAAACTCTCACACTGGAGTGATGAATCTGAAATTTTGGGGGATGTTATAAATGTATTTGGATGACCCAAGGGTGAATTTTCAGGGCCATTCCATGGATGGAAGACTCTGGGGGGGAAATTGTTGTTTTGGGGGGAGGGCTGTGGAGCAGTGCCTAAATGGAGTCCAGTTAGGCTGATATTTGGTATGTGTACTCCCTATATATGTGCTAGACTAGTGGTATAATATCAGAGCCACCCCAGCTCTACATTTGATGTAATTCCCTTTTGACCTTCCTCCCCCTCCCCCTCAATTTTGGGCACTTCCACACATCCAATTCATTCTATTTTTGGATATAGTCAGGGTCATACTAATCAAAGCTTATTCCACCCAGTTTAGGCCTGAGGTGGAGTGGCTCACATTCATGGTAGGGTTTTGTTCCCATTTTTCCTGCCAAGGGAGTGGGATGCCTAAAAGTAAATAAAAACAGCTGATTTTTGGCACATATGTAGTTCATCATATGGCCATACCCCATGTAAAATTTCAAGTTCATATCCTGTCTGTAGGGGGAGTAAATTCATTTTCAATTTTTAAACTTGTTTGGCCCATAACTCCATAACTAGTGGATGGGTATGGCTGAAATTTTGATATGATTTTCACCTAAGGACCTTCTAATCACGTGCCAATTTTCAGAGTGATCTGCACAGTGGTTCTTTTTTTGGAAATTTCTGGTGGTTCTAGTACCCCCTGTCCAGTTCACTGCCTTAACCAGGATGGATTAAGATAATTTTTGGCACATAATTAGTACAGTATATGTGTATGCTCCCTGTAAATTTTCAAGTCCCCAGCTATTCTATGGGAGGAGAAAATCAATTTTCAATATTCAAACTTGTTTGCCTCATATCTCAATAACTAATCCATGGATTTGGCTGAAATTTTAATATGGTTTGCGGGCAGATAGTCTCTAGTCATGTGCCAAATTTCAGACTGATCCACTCAGCGCTTAGATTCTGGCAATTTCCAGTGGTTCCAGAGCTGTTCTTCCTGCCCTCATTGTTTCAGGGATTAACCATTGGCCCTGGGCCTAATTTTTTCACTTTATCAGGGTCCCCAGGGGTCCATCCATCCATCCCAGGCACCTCCCCCTGGTCCTGGGCCCCCATTGGGCTGGATGCCTAAATATTCTTTGGATGTACTTCATTTATTGCAACTTGCAAAACCGAAGGCGCCGGATGAAAAACACAAAAATTTGCATTAAAAAGTATTTGGGCGATTACTCCTCCAATTCCTGGCGGTTTGGCTTGCTATCAAGTGAGACAGACTCGCCTCGATCGTCCGCAGGTGCTTGTACCCTTTGCGTAATAAAATTCAAAGATTTGAGATTTGAGGTTTTCCCCAATTTTATTTCCTTCATAGCTCTTGAACTACTGTGAATTGAGGAAAATAAACTATATCCCCTGAGAGCTGTTATGTCCCTCTAGGTGTTCCAAAAAAATCAGGGCAATTGGAGCAAATTTCAGAATTTTGATGGTGTACCATTCAGCACGGAATTTAGGACCATAGCATGGCCAGTGAAGCCATAAAACTTCCTGTACACTGAACCTGTCACTCTTACATCACTCTGGATGTAATTCCTTGATGATCTTTGCCTGGCAGCTCAGTGAGACATCCAAAGAGCCCATACCCACAGAAGGGAAAAATTAATGGCTATCTCAAAGCCAACCAATGCATGTTTCCACCTAGCCACCAAGCATATATGCATCCTCCAGTTCATGGACTTCATTGTCCATCACAGCATCAACACTAGAAGCCCAAACAAGGCAGATGCTTTCACTATTTGTGTTGTATCCCTCGGAAACCCACAGCCTCAAATTTTCTCCAACAGTCTTGAATTTTTTTTCCAGGCATCTAGAGTGGCATGGCAGCTCTCAGGGGATATAGTTTATTTTCCTCAATTCACAGTAGTTCAAGAGCTATGAAGGAAATAAAATTGGGGAAAACCTCAAATCTCAAATCTTTGAATTTTATCACGCAAAGGGTACAAGCACTTGCAGACGATCAAGGCGAGTCCGTCTCACTTGATAGCAAGCCAAACCGCCAGGAATTGGAGGAGTAATCGCCCAAATACTTTTTGATGCAAAATTTTGTGTTTTTCATCCGGCGCCTTCGGTTTTGCAAGTTGCAATAATTTCCGCATTTTGGGATTTTTTTAAGATAGGATACATGTATTATGTAACTGGATACCATTTAGGAATAATTACATAATATTTGTACTAAACTCAGTCCCAAGTTACCTGCCTAGACATGCCTAGACATGCCTAGACACCTAGACATGCCTAGACATGCTTAGACACCCCTAGACATGCTTAGACTTGCTTAGGCACACAATTAGACACCTCCTGGTGATGGTCAACCTGTTCTAATTTATCCACTAGTAGACACACTGCATACTAAAGCCCTCATGGACACACCAGGAAACTCTAATGAGATATAGCAAGCTCTAGACATGACTAGACACAGCTGATTTAGGCATGCCTAAATCAACTGCAGGGTGTCCATCAAGTCATTGTAAAACCCCTGGAGCAGCACCTGACTCTACACATCACTAGACATCACTGATTTAGGCATGTCTAAATCAACCCTGGATAGGCCTCTTCAATTCAAAGTCAATAATTAAGCTCTAGACATCATTAGACACAACTGATTTAGGCATGCCTAAATCAACCCCAGAATGCCTATCAAATAGTTAAAAAGCCTGGGAGTGGCGCCTGCAGTGGGCACAGATAGGTGTGCCTATTATAGGGACTTAGAAATTTTTCATCTTTTGAACACCTTTAGATGCTGCCTAGATGTGCCTATATAAAAACCACCTCTTAGGTCAAAGGCCAATGCAACTGGAACCCACCTAAGAGGTACCTTTTTGAGGGTGCATTAGGTGGCTTCAGCAGTGCATCAGTCCCCAATGGCTGCCTTCACAAAGTCTTTGAATGCTGGGCCAAAGTGGAGATCAGTTATAAGAAACTCATCGAAGTTGTTGACTCCAAAGAATTGTTGCCATTCTTCATATGATGTAAGCACCATGGTCCTGAGGTAGTCATGCTCAGAAGCAATTGCACCAATGTTGGGAAGGCATTCAAGTAGAATCTGAAGGTATTGTAGGCATGCTGCGCACCATTGATCACTATGAGGTTCTCCACCAAGGTAGGTTCCATACAAAATCAAGAGTTGATCAGCTTTTTGGTACTTGGGGGGGTCTGAATCAATGGTGATGAGCTGACCATCATGGGGTCAGGCAGTATTTTGATGGAGTGGGTCCTACAAGATGTAACATGAGAATAGAATGGGAAAGAGATAATGGGAAACTCACTGAGCCTCCATCAGAAAGAAATAAAGGTTGAGTAGGTGGCCCTGGCAGGTCAATGTCAATATCATTGCCAGAAGACAAGGTCCCATCATGAATGTTGTCAGGGGAAGTGTCTCCATGGCCAGGCTCATCCCTGGATTCCCAATCATCCATGTGTCTGTGTTCATCCTCGCATCCATGGTTGTTCTTCAGTCTGCATTTGTCCTCATGTCTACTTTCATCCTGAAGTCCACATTCATGCTCAAGTCCATGTTTGTACTCAAGTCCACATTTGTGCTTGAGTCCATGTCCATGTCCATGTTTGTCCTTATGTCAGTGTCCAGGCCCATGCCCATGAGTTTGAATGGGCTGTACCCTAGCAGCAGATGACATCCCTCAACTCTTCAAACCCTTGCCTCAACCCTGAGCAGCCTCAGCCTGGATGTACTCAGTGCTTTCAACTGCTTTCTGAGTTTTTTGGATTTTCTGTGGCACCTGCATGTGCTAAAAACCAAAAAAAGGTCAATGCTTTGTCCAACTGAACAGGAAAACATGTACATTGGGTGCTGTCTCACCACTAGACATCTCTGACTGGCTTCCATGGGGACCCTGATGTGGTGATGTGCCCTACAGACATAAATATGTTAGGATTGCAATTAAGGAGAATTGAAAAGTGCTCATACAAGTGCCCTTGACTGTTTCTTATCACTAGCCAGTGCTCCTATTGGCCCAGGATCACCAGACATTGTGGTACTGGACCATCAAACAAAGACAACACCAGCTATCTCTGACCATGGAAAATAGCTTGTGTAGTACATGAGATTGTAAGGCCTTGACAATATATTGAGCAGAAGAGAGCAAAGGAGTGTGAAGCTGAACCTTGTTTCAATGGCAGAAGTAAGCAAAGTGTGTTGGTCGGAGGTGCACCTTCAAGTTTACTTAGCTAGTAATATGTAGACTAGAGGAAACTGTGATTACCATAGTGGTGAATATTGCCTTGAACAACCAGATGATGTCATGTGCCAATAGTAGTCACAGTGGCAGTGAAGTAAAAGTCTTCAGTCAGTCCAGGTCCCCATCCCATTCAACTTCTCACTCACTTCTCAGATGAATATGAAAATGATGGCTGTGCACAGACCTGGACAGAGAGACAAGCACCCAGTTCAAAGAATTAGCAGTAGGGGTTGTCAGGGTTCCACCCCTTTTTCTGATCTCCTCCAGTCAACTCCTGCCAACTCCGATACACTCTGGTCTATTCCAGAACTCCCCTCCCTCTGTCTGTTCCACTCCACCCCTGCTTCCCCCAAGTTTGGTTTGCTTCCAATTTAATTTAATTTCCTTTTCATTTCCTGTTGCTTCCAGTATGCTCCCATGTGTTCCTGTTCCTGTCCACTTTCCCCCTGCCCATGTTCCTGTTCCTGCCCCCCTGTAACCATCTCCTGTTTAGCAATCACTCCCCCATAGTATAGCAATCATGTATAAGTAGTCTGGCAGTGAAGTCCAGAGACCTCAGCTTTGGTCTCTCAGGATTTCTGCTGTTACTCCAGACTACAGGTCAGCCTTCTTGTATTCCTTGTTCATATTACATAATCTCAGGATTTCCACTGTTACTCCAGACTACAGCTCCAAGTATTTTCCAGTCGATTCCATGAGCTTAAGGACCACTGTGCTCATTTCTGCCTAGTCCCTTCCAGGCTGCTGGACTGCTCCTCTGACATCTCTAACCTCCTTATCTCCTTCTTGCCTGGATTCTTGTGGACTTAGCCGGACTTACACCAGACTTAGCTGGAATTATTTGTGTTTATATTTGCTTGGTGCCCTCATCACAGCATGGCCCTGACAGGGTTGGACAACAGAGTCTTGTTGGAGGTGCAGGATCACCAATGGCAGGTGACTTGAGGTGTGAGTGAACCTCAGTGAGCTAGATTGGGGCTTCCTGAGGCCACTTTGGGCTTACCCAGACCTGGTGAGCCCAGAGCTTCTTGGGGGCTACTGCCCCTGAACCTGTCAGGATCAAATTGACATTTGCTTCTGCCTAAGGACTTACCCGTCAGAGTATCATTCTTCATCGACTCTATCATATGGCGCCTACTTCCTCAAATGCTCTTGTCTCCTCTCTCCCTCCATTCACTACGGGGGTTATTGTCATCCTTGCCATTATTGGCATTTCTCTTATTATTATTGCCCTTGTTCTATCAGGCCTCGGCCAGCGGGCTATGGGCTGGGTAGTCAACCAGTGGCAGCATTGGCGCCCTTGTCAGCACCTGTCGTTCCCTCGCTCCCCACGTGAGTCCATGGAGTTGCCAATCCAGACTCCCCCTCCTCCTCCTCTACCCCCAGTCCCTGAATCCACATCACCTGTCCCAATCCATACTCCATCCACGTCATTACGGTCATTTGACACTTTGGACACCTTTGGAGTACCCAGGCGTACACTGCCTTGGAAGTACATATGCTAAGGGGGATACATATGGAAGTTGGGGCATAGCCATGTGGAGGTGCGCACAGGATTCGTAACACAGCTGTGTCAGCTTAGTGAGGCTTAGTGATGGTGGCTGTGGAGGCTGACTGATGGGCTTTGGAGCCGGCATTCTAGGAGGATCCGGAAGGTTATGGAAGATGGCGGAAGGCTCTGGAAGGTTGGAGGCTGTGTGCAGGAAATAGTATTTATAGCCCTTTGCAGTTGGGGGATCACCAGTTTCGATCTCTCAGGATTCCCACTGCAATAGGTGCGAGACTTGTGTGTCCCTTGTTGTGTGGTGTATACTCAGGATTCCCACTGCGATAGCATGTGGTTAATTAATCTCTTTCCTCTTTCTGTTTGTGGCTTCGACGGCAGTGTCGCCCTGACAGAACCCCCAGGATTTTTTGGGTGGACCCAGGGCTAAAAAATAAGCCCCAGTGAGCCCAATTTTCCAAGCCCAAAAGCAAGAGTAACCCAGGGAAACTCATGTATATTAGAGCTATTTAGCTAAGATGTGCCTATAGGGAATTACCTAGCTAACTAGCTACTGACATGTGATTGCCTCAGGTGAGATGCCATATGGGGATGCACATGATGAAGAAATCCATGGATGAACAAGGGTTGGCAACACTATATTGTGTGTGTTCACTTGAGTCACACAATGAATGATCAGGACAACTGAATGATTTTGATGTCTTTGAGATTCACTCTGCCTTACCTATATACAGCATTGATGAGGAGTATCCAGATCAAATGTCTGAATTCTTTATTTTGGCCTTCAGGATGGATACTGATGAGCCTCCAAGAGGGTAAACTAGAGTGCTGGGTGGTTAGGGCGAATGTAATCCTGACTGCTCTCTTAGGACTTGTGTCCCTTCTCTTGCTGAATGCAGAGGTGGAAAGCTAGACTCTAGGCTCACTTCCCCAGTTATCATGGCTTGGGCGATCTAAGCGCCACTTGCTGGCCGAGAAATTTATGCGAAATTTGCATACAGTGACCACAGCGAGGAAAAGAGAGACAGGCCCTTGTATTGGCACTCGATTCCAACTTCAACAGTTTGCAGGAGCAATAGATGGACGCCATATGGTCTGCTGAGTCCATTGAAAATAATAGAATATGTCTGAGTGGGTATGAGAATGAACCGATTAGTATAGAGTATAGAGTTGGATGAACCTAGCTAGAGTGCTCAGAGGGAAAGAGTGAGGATTGTGATCATGAAATCATCAACAAAGGGCCAATGTACATACAACTTCAGATTCCACTCCATCTCCCCATATGTGGCATTGACCCTCACCGTTCGGTCACAGGACACAGGAGTGTCCTAATGCGTACGATTAGCTTACAGAAGCGCGAGAATCTCGATTGTAGGATTTCCAGAGGATCCGGAATGGGGCTTCAATTGCAAAGCTCGACAGGCCGTGGTTCGAACAGTTGCGCCAGAAATATGAGTGCACCCTCTGGCTCATGGCACATGAAGGCCTTGATCCAGCAGGATCCACAGTGGAAGGTCCCAAGCGGAGGCATTATTGCAGAACAGCACGACCTAGAGGAGTATTGCTCTTAAGAGAACAATAGGGCTACTTAGGTGTCAGGTACATTTCGGTTTCATAGGCCCCAGCCGGTAGACATAGTGGAACTGAGTTCGATGGAGATGTGCAACAGAATAATCATTGTGGAAGGCCTACAAAGGGAAGTATGACCTGGAATCCCAGATGTACAGTTCCATTATGTCGGAAAAATCCATATTATGTAATATACCATAATCGGGTGTTAAAATGGCTTTGTGTGTATAATTCTTGTGATAACGCATGATGATGCATAATGATGTGTCTTGCTGTGTCCAGAATCCTGCAGGATCTTGTGGTTCATAGCTATTTAGCCCATTTTACCCATTGCTTCCTGCCTTGGGTCATTCCAGCTCACTTCATGGTGTGTTTTTGTATCAAGTTATTGCCCATTTTCGGCCATTTTTGCCCATTATTACCATTATTACTATAATAATAGGGGGTTTCACGATAGAGCTGTTAGATAATTGCTCGCCCTGGTCACAGCTAAGTGGGATTAGGGGTCCGGGCCAATTGGGCCGGATCCTCGGAGTGCAAAATGTAACACACACGACTGTGAAGCATTACATTAGGCACATTGTTTTGTGGACCAAAGGGAAACAAAAGGGAGGAGGGAGGGTGATCAAAAACTAATAACGGGCTTGGGATGTCCAAGCGGATTGAGTCTCAAGGATGGGAGGAAGTTACAATAACATGACTCAATCTGCTCACTTATCTAACTGTGAGTCTGAGGCTCGTGCCTTGCTCTCAGACTCTGGCAGTTAGATAATCGCTTGCCCTGGTCACAGCTAAGTGGGATTAGGGGTCCAGGCCAATTGGGCCGGATCCTCGGAGTGCAAAATGTAACACACACGACTGTGAAGCCCAAGAACAGCCGAAGGTTGCACCCAAAGTCATGTGTGCTCACGACTAAGGCCCACAAAGCCAACCTGAGGGAATATCAATTGAATTGAAGGATAAGGAGGAACAAAAGTAAGGAGAAAGAGAAGCAAGAGACAGACAAGAATCATGAATTGCTAGGCAATAGAGGTTGAACATGAGCATCAAGGCCAGTAATGGCGGCCGACAAGATATCATCTGTCCTTCATATGTAGCGTTGAAAGACATCAGATTTCCAGTGGCCTTGAATTTTAAGTAGATCTACAGAAAGGCCTCGATGAAGGTGCTCAGTTGCTCCACCAATGCAGAAACTGTGTCCATGAATAGATGGAAGACCAGCAGATGAGAAAATCTCGCCACACCAATTGAGGAAGGACTTTTTAGTCATGGAAAGAAACCCATCATGAGTTTTGAAGGCAAAAAGATGTGCATGGGGGGGCAAACCAGAATTAGAAAGGAGGTGATGATGAAGGGCCGTAATTGGGCATGTGGGCCCAGAAACAGCAGTGAGAGAAATATCAGCCCCAGCCGACCTTGTGGACTTTGTCCAGGGAAGGTGGAAAGTGGCAGAACGTGATGGCTGGGGAGGGGGAGGGGAGAACTTGAGGCCACAATGTCTTGTGACATGAATTGAGGAGTCAAAGGAAGCAAGGCTGGGGACAGTGATTTCTCCAAGGCGACATACACCCCAAAAGGCACATGTGGCAATGGCAAACACAGAAGAGTCAAAGGTGTTGTTGAAATCCAAATCCCAGTGTAAAGCAAGAAGGTGGCCAACCAAGACAGGGGGCCTGGAAGAAAGGGAGGATGGAGGGGGGAGGGATTTAGCAGCAGCATGGCAGATTTTGAGAACAAAGGGTTCACTCCCATGCCAGGGCTGAGAATGCAGATCATGCCAATGATGAAGAGCACTAAGCACGTTGCTGATTTTGGAAGGAGAAGAATGGGCAAGGTGGGCAATGAAAAGTGATAAGTGATTCATTGATGCAGGCAAACGATCATCCTCTGAAATACCCCATGAGTCACACCATGCATGCCAATGGAGAAGCCCTGAACCATAAGTTGAAAGAGTGCCAGCAGCAAGAGACTCTTCAATCAAGGTGTCAAGGGCAACCCTATCAGTCGGGATTTGCAGAGGAAAGAATGGACCTCCGATGGGCATTTGCAGCAGGAGATGACCAGAAAGCAAGGCGGTCAGGAGCTTGAACATTTGGACAATGGGGATGAGGGAGAATAGAGGGAGCAGAAGACCGAGGTTTTCAACCTTTGGGCCATGAAGCAAGGTGTGGATACAGATCCGTGATAGCCATGGTTGGGGGCAAAGGGGAACTGTCTTGCATCACGGAGGGGCCAGCAGTGGCTGGCAAGTCATAAGGTATGTTAAACATCAGTAAGAAAGGGGGTAATGGCATCCAGTAACTGGAATACCACAGGGAGATGTAAGGAATTGCCTGGCAGCATTCCATGCGAAGCTGCATCAGCAGAATTCCTGGAGGATTCCACATAATCAAGGGCAATGTCGAAATTAGCATTTCGAGTGATCAAAGAGGTGTGGATAATGGACTCATTAATGAAGGGATTGCAACTTCTTCCATGAATGTACTGGCCAATCGAGCCTTTGTTGTCACTGTGGACCAGGACACAGACATCATGGAAACCATGGGCTGCAATCTCATTGACTGCAAGCTCTAAAGCAATGCTTTCAGCCCAGCCAATATTGCGACCATGAGACTGCCAACCAGGCAAGAAGGACCAGACTCACCAGAGGGAAGCAACAGTGAGGCCAATGCCCCAAGAGGTGGAAGCATCCACAAAGATGCCAGGGTCAACAAAGGGCGAAAGGAGATAGGGTGAAAGTATGATGGATCCTGAAGGGCCTGATGCCACCAGTGAAGGTCAGAAAGGAGGGAAGGGGGAGGAAAGCGGCAGATAAAGGCATTGGCATGAAAAGAGGCAATGAATCAATGAAGAGATGGCATGCGGGACTGGCCTTCATGATATACAAAGCACAAATGAGAGAGGGAACCTTGAAGGTTCACCAAAGGTGGAAGGGAACATCGAGAAGTTGTTTGAAGGGAAGATAAAACACTTGTGAGTTTGGACAAATGTTTGAGACACTTTGTTTCAGGAAGAGAAACACATTTATCCATGATGTCCCAGGTGAAACCAACATAGGTAACAGTGGAAGCAAAATCAAGGGTCTTGATGTCATTGATGATCCAACCAAGGGAAGTGATGACTTGGAGGATGTCAGAGAGCTGATAGGGAAAGGTGTAGACACCAGGAGAAGATTGAGAGGAAGGGATGCAGGTGGGGAGAAGATCATCAACCCATTTGATGAAAAAGGGGATGTTAAGAACCAATTTGGCAATGTCAACAGTGGCATCTGTTGCAACTCCTAAGGTGCCAGCAGCTGAGGACAAACCAAAGGGATTGAAATGATCAACAAAAATACCAGAATGGGTGTGAACAGCCAAGAAAGGCTGGTGGGACCATAGGACCTCCATTTGACAATAGGCTGCTGCAAAGTCAAGCTGAGCTGCCTGAGCACCAGGGGGAGCTGAGGCAACCTAAGAAAGGAACCAAGTAAGCAACTGAAAGAGGGCAAACATGCCATGCCAAGAAAGGGTGCACAATAGAGGACACCAGAGGAGCCAAAAGGCCAAAAGAGGAGCATGCCATAGGCAATGCTAAGCAATGGCATACAAAAGTAACACCAGGCATGCCAAAGGCTAATGCCAAACAGCCTGCCAAGGGCAAGGCCAAGAAAGGGTGTACAAATAGTAACACCCGGCATGCCATGGGCCAATGCCAATGAAAGAACAACCAATGACAGAAGCCATATGGGTTCAAAGTGACAGTGCACAAGGTGTGACACCAGGCAGGCCAGTGGCCAATGCCCAAAAAAGAACAGCCAATGAGGCATGAAAGGACTAAAGCCAAAAGGAAGGGGGGTTCAGTCAAGAGAGGGGACACTCACCCAGTCAGCCATTATTTGAGCGGTACCCCAAGTGGTTGGAAAATCATCAGAATTAATGAAGTCATTGACTGACATGCCAAAGTCATCATGAAATGAGAGGTTTTGAACCATGCACCAGTGATCAGGACCAGCACCTGGCTTAGGAACAAGAGCAAGGGGGGCAGTCTGGAAGGGCCCACCATAGAAGGACTCTGCTTGCTGAATAGACCAAGGGCCAGACATACGCCTAAGGGCAACCTCAGCCTTCAACTTGGCCTGAATGATTTCATCTTCTTCAGAAGTTTTGTAATGATTGGGTGGAAGGAAATTTTGTGAGATACAGGGCATGTCAAGACCAATAGGAAAACCATGAATGATATTGTGAACAAGATTAGGATATTGAACTGTGAGGTGATTTCTGGCAAGGGCAGAAGCAAAGGCATTGGCCCGGAGAGGAGTGTGAGCATGCTCAGAGAGAGGAGCATTTCTGAGCATTGTGGGTGGATGCAAGACAGACAGAGCAGACATGGTAATGCTCACGTCCTTTGTTGCATCCTTTTGGAGTGTTGAAAGTGAAGCAGACCTGATGGTTGTCAGCTTTGGAAACAAGGGAACCATTCCTGTATCTGCACTTGGATGAGTGGACAGAACAGGATGGGGCAAGGTGTCCCACTCCAGCACAGAGGACGCAACGTGCAGTGGAGGGGTACCGCTCATTGCCTGATTGAAACCTCAAGCTTGGAGGGGAGGCACTGTGGTGTTGTTGAAAAGGACAGCCACCATCCCAAGAGCTCTCTGGAAGAGAACCAACTCCATCAAGGCACCTGTGCATCCTCTCATCATTCTCCTCTTTAACCTCCCTATCAAACCTCTCCATGACATAGAAGGTGTCATCACTGTCCATGGCAAATCAGCCATGAGGCTCGAGCCATGTCTGCCGGATATATGAATCAAACCGAGATATGACACTGAACAGATTGGGATGGTCGAAGAATTCATGAAGGAAAAGATGACGCTGATATCTACAGAAGTCTGCATAGACAGCTGGTGAAAGGACTTCTTGGTAGACATGCATCAAGCCTTTATAGCATTCAATGAATTCTTCGCGGGTGATGGATCGCTCCTTTGTGGCATAGGCATCAGTGTTAATAACAGTCTTTTTCTTTCCGGTGGGAATGTCAATTTCGGTTTTGGTTGGATAAGCTGTGTTAGAGAGCCAGTGCTCGCGCATCTCTTTGACAGAGAACATGGGGAGAGGCGCATATTGTAGATTACGAACATGATGGACGAGATTGGGCACAGCATACTTGCCACTTGAAAGAAGAACCTTGATGCTTCAGCCAGGCTGAATGACAGCCTTACTCGATGGGGCAGACTCTTCAGATTCATTAAGAGGGTCTGCGGCTGGAGTACGAGAGGGAGTAGCTGGAGCTTCATTAGAAGGCTGTGGGACAATGCCTGTGGTAGAAGACCTCGCAGCTTCCCAGTCAGCAAGGCTTTCTTGAACGGAAGCATCAAAGTTGGACTGAGACATCTGGCAACCAAGGCAAGAATTCTTGGCCTTCAGCATTTGAATAAAGAGGGCTCAGGCGCGAGCATACTCAGAACTCAGATGCCCAGATTCAATCTCAGCAGAGGGCTCAGTGTGACTTGAGACACCCAGGATGACGGGGATCTCATACTGAGAAGGACCAAGCACAAACCCCAAACCGGAGGCACCAGCAGTGAGAGGGCTGACTACAGGATTGTTGACACCGATCGAATTCATTGATCAAAAACTAATAACAGGCTTGGGATGTCTGAGCGGATTGAGTCTCGAGGATGGGAAGTTACAATAACGTGACTCAATCCGCTCGCTTATCTAACTGTGAGTCTGAGGCTCGTGCCTCGCTCTCAGACTCTGGCACAAACGAACCCAAAAATACCATTTTTGAGGCCGACTGAATTAGTTTTGTGTTGTTTTTGGTACCATTTTTGCCTCATTTTTGTTATTGTGAAAGACCCTAATGAAGGCCAAGTCGTTACATTGAGAAAAATGCTGCATTACATAATACGGATTTTTCCGACATACGGCAATTGGCGCAGGCTCCTCGTCCTCGCTATCCTCCACCTAGCCGTCTTTCTTTTATCTTCCCTCCATCATGATGTAGACTCTCATCCCCTCCATCTCTCTTGCTCTTGCCGCTCTGCTCGAGTATTTTCTGTCTTTGCTGTGTAGGTCTGCGGCCTTTTCGTGCTCTCGTCTCCGTTCCTCGAATTCTAGGAATCCAGTTTCCTAATCAGTGCGAGGATGGCGAATTGAATCTCGTAAAGACGTATCTGCCTCCCCCATCTTCTATTTTTCATCTATGAGCTTGAGCTATTCGTTGTCTCGACAACAGCTCTGCTTATACAGTATCATGAAACTCGCCACTCTGGGCGCCTACGCATCAATGCGGGCCAAATTATGGGGGCTGAAAGGAGGGACTGGCCAATGCACATCCCGGTACTGGACCCCCTCACATTCTTCTTCGTTCCGCGAGTGGAGCTGAGCGTCTGGTCTTTAGGCGGCGCCGAATTTCCGGCTTTTGCTTCAGGATGTTGCTCAACTGCCATCGAATGGAAAAAATTGGAAAAGAAGCTATCTATAATTTACCAGCTGTAAAATATATGAGGGCCTTTTGTCGTTCACATAGTTCTGATTCAGCTCTATTGTGGCTTTGACATGCCGCAGCTTTCCACAGCCGCCGCATCTCAGCCTCTCAGGGTCGGGGTCCCAATGATGTCGTTGTGTTGTATCTGCGGTGAATGTCCTGGCTGTGCACTGTGTGTGCAATGATAAGAGAGGCGTGTCTTTCGTCGTTGAGATGCCTATCGCACCTGCCTACTATGTCTGACCATCCCCACTATCAATTCAATTACGAAGATTTTGAACAGAATCTGTCGATGCGCAACAGCTGGGTCAGTCGGCACTTGATGGGCCTTGCTCCCCTTCCTCTTCCTCTGGATGCCCTCATTGCATGCTGCAATTTCCTCGAGAATGGCCACATGTTGTATTGGCCTTCCAGGTCGAAAAAGATCCTTGATGGCTACCAAGGAGGGTTTATCCGTCGGCAATCTCGTCGATATGATCCTTCCTCATAACTGTGTGATATTCTCTTTGTTTTTAGGTGTGGAATCTTGCTAATTGAGAAATATCTAGGGGAAAAGTTGCCTGCCAACTCCAAGTTGTAGTCTGAAGCACGAGGACTGCGCACGCAGGGTAGTGAAGGAAGGGGCGGAAACCGCTGAAACTTTGCTTCCGCTTCGTTTCGTCGCGTCTCGACGGCCTCACTGTCCCGGCCAGCAGAGCCCAGGGGACCCTGTTCTCTTTCCCCCACCCTGTTTGATGATGGTGTCGTCTTTGTTGGTGCCTAGTCGTGAGTCCCACTCGCCCATCCCGTGCCCGCCCTCCACAGTCGGGCCGGGTGCCGGGTTCTCAGGCGCCAAATTGCCTTCGGCAATTTTCACACCCGCAGCAGCAAAGACCTGCCATGGATTGCAAGCTGACTGTTTCGGAGGTCATGCAGATGAACTTCACTAGCCATGGTTCGTAGTGCAGCAGTGTACGAAAGTGCATGATGCTGTACCATGGCACTCCGACAAATGACCCCAGTCACCCTTGTCTTTGATTTGAGATGGTGCGGCTGTAGAAGGCTGTGGCTATCAAAGCCACAATAGAGCTGGATCGGAACTACGCGAACGACAAATTTACACAAGGCCCGCATATATTTTATCAGCTGCAATAAATTGAGGTTATTCTACGCTGCTATTTCTTTCCCTGATCCTCCCCCTCTGTGCTTCGATAGAAATAATGAATGGCGCCCTAGTCAACATCTTTGGTGGCTCGTTCATTGGTAACCTCCTCACCGCTTTGTCAGTCTCCTCTAGCCTTAAGGATGGGCATGGCAGGGCTGGCCTGATGTATTTGGCAGGTGCTTTGGCGTCCTCACTATCCAGACCTCTAGCTATTATCATACGTTCCCAAATGATGGAAGGCCGGTGAAACTGGCGGTACGTCTCTCTATATTTCCTTAAAATGTACATTCCATCGCTCATTATCGATCCATTTCTCAGGTGGCCTTTTTATGGCGAGCATAGTACACACTCCCCTTTCAAGGCAGATTCCTCATGTTCCATTATAAAGGACTTTGGAAGCTTTTCAACTGTTTGTATTGCCTTTCCGGCGCTCTTCAACCGAGATATACTGGAGACTGACTGTTGTCCGACACCATGTGCCTTATATAGTGCATGCGTTACACAGTCTTTATATTGGTGGTTTGTCACAAATTACCATAACCCTTTGGCTCTGAGGAGGGCGACGTGGTGCGTGTCGAGGGCATTACGTTGGCCGTTCCTTTGCCTACTGATCCCTCTATCCCTGAAATCATTGCATATTTATAGGGAATTCGCTATATATCAAATCAACATAGTGAGTCCTAACAGACTCCGGAGTCTGGAGTAGGCTCTTCTTGTGCATGCCCTTATCTTGGCTTCGTCGCTCTACTTCAAGGCGTGCGCATCACTCACGGTCCAGACATTCTTTGCGCATCGCGTCTATTCTCGTAGGTCTTGCTGCACATCCTCGCTGGGGAAGCGTCGCATTCATTCTCCATGATTTCCATACTAGTAAGCGCCAATCTCTATATAGGGGTGTTTGTGGTATGTTGTGGCCCCGATGTCGTAATAGATCAGTCTGAAAGTTGTGCATTATTGCATTTTAGCAGGTGCTAGTGTTGCTTCAGTTTGGTTGGTCTTTCTCGGTTACCATTGCGTTCCAATGTGCTTCTTCTGTCTTATTCCTCCCGCACTAGGATTCGGTGCCGGTTGGTAGTCACCTTCATGTGCCTCGATGGACCGTGACTTATTAAATCGATGTTCTGGTGTGCTTCAGCAACCGCCATCAGAGCGTATGCGTCTCCATATTCTCTTCAGCAAGGCCCCGGCTACAATGTGCTGATTTGGCTGTATCTCATTGTTTTAGGAACATGATCCTGGAATTTCAGTCGGTAGTCAGGGAGTGTACATGGCTCGTTGAGGCATGGCTCATTATTCAAGTGCGCCTTGGCCACAATCTATCGTCCCTTGTTTCTAACGCGCGCATCCTCTTACCTTCACTGATACATGGTATAATTATGTGGGTTTCAGACAATCGCAGATCTTGTGATTGCAACATGTATGTGTCTCTTATTGCGACGTCGACGGACCGGGTTCCAGAAGTGCGTATCCTGATCCATTTGCGATGCAGTCCCTTATTAGCGATCTCACGTGGTTGCGTGGCACAGGACTGATTCGATTATCAACCACATGATATTGTACACCATTAGTACGGGCTTGGTCACTACCGTTCTGTCGTGTATCTCTCTTGGGCTGGTGCATTTCGGCCATTTCCTTTCGTTTTTCAGGATGACAATACTGATCCTGAGCTAATTATGGGGACAGTTTGCCAAATACGGCTTCCAATTTAGTGTAGTTGCCATCGGCATGGTAGGTTACTTGGTTTTTCGGTCTCCTGCTCGTTCGAATGAGGATATTTCTATGCACGACTAATTCTTTGATTCTGTTCCAGCCACTAGGCGCGTTGTATTCCATCTCCATGCTTGCCAAGTACGTCCCTATAATATTGGCCATTATACATGCGATCCTCAAGAACTTAATTTTATGTTTGGTCTTGCAGTCTACACATGCGAACGACACTCCGGGCAAGGCTTGACACACCGACCCTCCTTGAACTAATCAGCAACTCGATCAAAAAGAGAATGAGGCAGAATATAGTGGGTCATCGAAGTGTACGTGTCACTGCATACATCATGATCTTCGTAATATCAGGGGGATGAGGTGATGCTAACCGACAGTGATCGAACCGTCCTTTTTCTAGGAAGAGAGCTCTCGGACTGAAAGGATAAATATCACCACAGAGGTGGTAAGCGATGAAGTGGTCATAAGACCGATGGTTCGTATCGGATGTTACCTACATTTTTGGTGCTGCTTCAATGATCCGCTTTCTATCGTGGCGACTCCCATCAGAATAGTGATACAGAGGGGTTCAGTTTACCGTGGTTCAGAGCCCCGTTTTGAGGGAGGACCTGAGCCCGAGCTCAACGTTTCGGTGTGGCCCCGAAGAATAAGCAGTTTTGAGGCTCAGGTTTGAATACTATTGGTGTGACTTCGGGGTGTCCCTCCTTTAATCGCAGGCGGCCCTCGCGCCAAATCCTTAATGCAGGACCTCTTTACACGTCACAGACATCAGCGGTCAGCGGATAGAACTGGAGGGAGTGAAGGGCCAAAGCCGGAAAATTGAGTGTAGAAATAGTCAGGTCATCGATTTCACGAGAACAGGGCAATGCAAATGGCAAGGCATCAGTGTATTGGAGAAAACGAACTGGACCAATAGAACATCAGAAGACATTTCGCATAGCTTGAAAGAATCAAATAACAGATGCAGAGGTATGAAGAGCGATTGAGGGAAAACTGGGCCTCAAAACTGTGGCATGGCCTCACCACCGTGCGAGAGAAGAGTTGGAGCATGTTGGAGCATAGGATCGTCAATACAATCTGAACCAGGGTCCGTATGAAGAGTCCATAGCGAGCAGGAGCGCAGGGGCAAACAAGAAAGTATATGAAAGTGCGAGTTGGGGCGTTACCCTTTGTTTAGAGTAAGGGTTAAGCCTAGAATGGAGCAGCGAGTAAAGAGAATGTGAGTAGGGAGATGCATCTTGGGAAATTATCAAGGCTAGGGGATGAAAATCTTGTTGAGAGGAGACTGTTTGCATAGTATTTACGTCGCGTAGCTTTCCGTCCCAAGATTCTTTTCAGTCGCCGCCGTAGCCCGTCTTTCATCAAATCTATCGGTTGGGATTCGAGTGAGGCGCCCATGAAAGTGCATCGATTTCATCTTGAAGTCAAGCGACAACACCTCGTCCAGATGAGAAGATCTGAGAGACCATAAAAATGAATGCCCTAAGTAAGGGTGAGGTGGGGGCTTTGGGGCGGTACAGCGCTCATTCCGATCGATAGGGGGATTTTGCATCCTCAGGGTCTCCAGGGATATAGCTTGAGACAAATCCAGGATGCTCAGAGGAAAAGAGCGAGGATTTCGATCGTCAAAACCAAGAGAGCACCAATGTACAATAAAGATATTGTCTGATTCCACTCGGTCTCCCGGTGTCCCGTATTGACCCCACTGGCTGTCGGGTCTCCAGACGAAGAGCTGTCTTAACGCGCACACTTAGCTGATGGAAGTGCGAGAATACCCGGTGTAGAATTTACAGAGGATCCGGAATGGGGCTTCAATCGCGAAGCCCGACAAGTCGTGGTGTGGACGGTTGCACCAGAAATTCAAGGTCACGGCACATAAAGCCTCACGCCCGGAGAGGATCCCCAGTGAAATACCCCAAGCAGAGACATTATTACAGAACAGTGCGAGCTAGTAGAAGAGTATTACTGTAAGAGAACAACACGGCTAGCCAGGTGTCCAGTACATTTCGTATTTCTTGCAAGTACAACTTGAGTCTGGATTGTGAGCGCATATAGATGTCTTCTCGAGTTCCCCCCTTTCAAATAAAGCTGCGTCGGTCAGTCAGTGCGCCCGTTTAGACGACTTCAAGCGCTTACTCGGAGAGATCGAGTCACTTGGACCCTACTGCATTTGGATCCGGTTCTTAGTGCTGTTCCATTACGGCGATTGGCTGAGTTTCTGTATTCTCCTCTTAGGCTAGGCTGCTCATCCTCACTACGCTCCCCCACAATTTCTCTTTTCCATCTGTTCCCCTCATCTGGATGATGCAGACCCCCATTGTCTCCATCGCCACGGGCTTCCTTCTTGCCAGCCAGACCTACCCCCCTTGTTGCTTCGTTCGATTCTTTGCTGTATTGGCTTCTGTGGCTTCTTCAAGCTCCCGGCGCTTCCGGTGCAATGTGCATGCGTGAATGCGGGCCAAATTATGGACGCTGAAAGGAAGAATTGGCAGACGATCATACCAACGCTAGGCCCGGACATCCTTCCTCATGTCGTGGGGGGGGTTCGGTGTCCTGTCTTTAGATGGCTTCGGTATTACCATACAGGGTTCCTTTAACATCACCTTAGTTGCTGCCCTTGAAGCTCTACTTCCCTTTTGAGATGCTGTTTACAGGCACTGGTATCTTCCCGAGGTAAGCCAACCCAGATGGTGTTGATGACTGTCCCGACATCGTGTTTGTCGCTTCAGAGACCTTTGGACAATGGTGATACGAAGTATTGCGTTCGACAATCGGTGTCATCACCCCACAGCTGAGTGGCTAGGGAAGATAGAGGCGACATTGCTGTCCAAATATTGTGACTCCATGATTGCATCCTCTACGTTCTCGAGCAGTTAAGTCATCATTATGTGCTCCAGCTATTTCTCTTTGTCGAAGGGCTGTTTCCCGTCGAAATACAAGAGTTGTGTTCCCGTTGTCGCCGCCCATATTCACTCGAGCGTGTACGGCTCTCCGAACCCCTGAAATTCGCTCTCATCCGCTTTAGTTTTCAAGGCGGAACATCAATATTTACTAAGAAGTATCAGTTCTGGTGCTGAGCCAGTCCAGACAGTGCAGAAAGAAAGTCTGGATTTAATTATAAAGAAGTGTTGCGTTAAGGGGCGTCTGTAATTAAAGGAGCGAGGATTTTGCTCCTACCCATCCGAAGTCATACCAACATCCAAACCAAAGCCTCAAAACCGCCTATTCATCGGGGCCACGCCGAAGCCTTGGGCTCGGGTTCAGGTCCCCCCTTCCTCCGAAACAGGGCTCTGGGCCGCAGACAACTGAACCTTCGCGTCATTATCCTATGAGTCATCACGATAGAAAACGGATCGGGGGATCGTTGAACAACATGACAAAGCTAGGCGACATCCAGTACGAACCATCGGTTGTACGTCCACATCATCCCTTACCACCTCGGTGGTAATATTTATCCTTGTAGCATGGAACTTCTCTGCCTGGAGAAACGGCCAAGTTTCGATCGGTGTCAGTCAGCGTCACCCTATCCCCCTTACACTACGATATATACAGTAAGACATACCCTTCGAGGATCCCTCGCATTCTGCCGTATTCGGTTTTTGATCGAGGTGCTGATTAGTTCAAAGGGTTTGGTGTAGCAAGCTTCGCCTGGAGTGTCGTTCGGCTGTGTAGACTGCAAGGCCAAACATAAAACAAGTTGTTCAGACGTATAACCAGCCATAACTGATAGGGACGTACTTGGCGAGCATACTGACAGAATAGAATCCGCCCAGTGGCTAGAACGGGATCAAGGAATGAGTCTTGTATAGAAATAATATGCTCACTCTCGAACGAGCAGGGGACCGAAAAATCGAGTAACCTACCATGCCGATCATAAGCTCAGTAATATGGAACCCGTATTTGACAAACTGTGACCACAATCAGTTCAGTAGCGTTATCATACTGAAAAATGCAAGGAAATTCCTCAAATGTACCACCACAAGAATGAAACATGAGAGAACACTAGTGACCAACCCCGTGCTAACGGTGTACACTAGCATACGGTTGATCATCGAATCAGTCCTGTTCCACGTAACGAGGTGTGAGATCATCAATCAGACAAGGGGCTCATGCGAAAATGCATCAGGATACGCACTTCCGGAACCCAGTCCGCCGACGTTGCAATAAGAGACACATGCATATTGTGATCACAATATCTGAGGCTGTCTGAAACCCACATAACCACACCATACCATGTATCAGTGAAAGCAAAAGAGTGTGTGTTAGAAACAAGGGTGGATAGACTCCAGCCAAGACATACTTGAATAGTGAGCCATGCTACAACAAGCCGTGTAATCCTCTTGACTATTACTTGAAATTCTAGATCCATGTTCCTACAAGAGTGAGAAACATTGTTGGGTGTGCTCCCGCGGAACAGAATACGGGGATACATACGCTCTGACGGCGGTTGCTGCACCACACCAGATCATTGATTTAATCGGAATACAATAAGTCACGGTCCATGGAGCATATGAAGACGAGTACTGACCTGCCCCGAATCCTAGTGCAGAGGAATAAGATAGAAGAAGTACACGGGAAAGCGATGGTAATCGGGAAAGACTAACCGAACTGAAGTAACACAAGGGCCTGCTACAAATCGTAGTGCAAGATTTTCAGACTGATCTATTATGACATCAGGGCCACAACACAACACACCACAAACAATCCTACGTAGAGATTGGCGCTCACTACGAAAATCAAGGGAATTATGAATGCAATGCTTCTCTGGCGAGTATATGAGACCAGACCTACGAGAATAGACCCGATACGCAAAGAACGTCTGGACAGTAACTGATGAGCAGACCTTGAAGTAGATAGCGCCAAAGCCAAGATAAGGGCATCCACAACTAGAACCGACTCAGTGCTCACTATGTTGATTTGATATATTCCAAATTCCCTGTAAATATGCAATGGTTTCGTGACTTTATGGATGCGAACGGTGAACGACCGCAAGGCACTCGATACCCACCACGGCGACCACTCCAGAACCAGCGGATTACGGTAATTTGTGACACACCACCAATATACAGCCTGGGTACAGCATGCACTGTATAGCGTATGTGGCGTCGGACAGCAGTGAGTCTCCACAGTATTTCTGAGCAACCCCTGAAGAGCACCGCAAAGGGAATACCGACAGTTGAAAAGCTTCCAAAACCCTTTACAGTGGAAGATGAAGAACATGCCTCGGAAGATAAGTGTGTAAAATGCTCACCATAGAAAGCCCACCTGAGAAAGGGATAGAGCGATGGGCGATCGACGCACATTTCACGGAAATAAGGAGACGTACCACCATTTTCACCGGCCTTCCGTCATTTGGGAAGGTATGGTAATAGCTGGAGGTCTGGATAGTGAGAACACCGAAGCATCTGCCAAATACGTGAGTTCATTGCTGTCGTGCCCATCCGAGAGGCTGGAGGTGACTGACAATGCGGTGAGGAGGTTACCTAAGAACGAGCCACCCAAGATGTTGACTGGGGCGACGTTGATATTCACCATGATGAAGGGAAAAGAGGGGGTGAATTGGGGAAGGAAATGGGAGCCCAGACGGGTCACACTTACACATCAGCTCAATTTATTAGAAGTGAGCTAAATGAAATACAGTTGAGATAGGATGATTCTTGGGCGGTTCGACATTGTGATAGTTCCCCACGGTGCCCCTATGTCGTCCACAATAGATCGACGAGGACGGAATTAACGACGAAATATACGGAGCGATCCCGAACTCTTGCTGTGCTTTCATGGCTGTGCAAAGCGGCGTGATCCGCGAACAACGTGCCTATCACTACAGGGATTCAGGGAAGACAAGAAGAGTGCGTGTATCGCACCTCTTTGAGCAGACGACAGATAGGGCCCGGTTCCTTTCCCAACGAAGCGGTGAAAAACAGCAGTTACCGACTTCCCTTCAGACACGTCCAGTGACCAGAATCGGTCCATACACTGCTCCCAGCCACACCAACGGGCTATATATAAACCACAAGGGACTCTGCGCATCAACGATATCACCACTTGCAAAAAGTCTTTTTGCCCACGTCCCCAATCAACCAACCATTCAACGGATCAGAGGCTGAAGGAGCTTTATTCAGGATCCCTCCCAGTTTGATGACAGCGGAACCCGGTTAGACCTATCTATGGGAAAGTTACGACCTCCGCGTGGGGAACGATGTGAATTAATATTGAGCCATTGAGTTTCGTCTCTTGCGAGTGGCGAAAAACAGCCTCTCTAATCCACGTATAACGCGCGGTACTTGTCCGCAGAGGATAGTAAGACGCTGGACGGTCAGCAGGTGAGGGTAGGAATAATATACAAGAGAGTAGGAAGTATACATTCACACCGTCTTATTTCCCTCATTATGTCACTCCTATCAAACACACAGGTCCAAAGAAGGCTTGAGGTTTTAAAATTCTGTCAAATGGATGCAATGCGGGGCGAGAAGTCGATGCCCAAGTTGGAATCTCAACTCGGATCTACCCGAACATTCTCTAAGGGAGAATACATGTTTCTAATCGCTGGAGCCTTTCCCGACCGCAATGTTATGCCATTGTGGGGCCCCGACCACCCTGTGACTGCGGGCTATCATATATCTCAGTTTTAAAGCACGCATTCGATAGGAGCAGTTGCAAAACGTACTCACCACTCCATTCGTTTGAGCCGGGGCCAGCTTTTTCCCGCGGATTACACCAAACTCAGATGCCGCACAGCGTTAAAGCACCCTCGTGGAGCAAATCCTCTTCTCCTACGTAAACACAAGAGTTTGGGATCTTTCTTTATATTTACTATCGTTATTAATTCTGTCGCCGCTGATCTACGTCAAATGTTAAATGCTGTAGGTATGCCATGGGGAATGATCGGGCCGCCCAAGCTTAAGCAAACCAATTGAAGAAGGATCCTTGAATCTTCTAGGCTGTTCACTTCATCTAGTTCGGTATTGAGGCGGCTGTGTGGCTTGGCCTTTCCATTTCCTTCCCCATCCACCCCCGCTTCGCCCTTCTCCATGGAGCCATGGCGACCACGAATGCGGCCCTAATCAATAGCGTTGACAGCTTGTTCGTTGGCTGCCTCCTTACTGCTTTGTCAGTCTCCTCCAGCCTTAAGCATGGGCATGACAGAGCTGACCCAATGTATTTGGCAGATGCTTCGGTGTCCTCACTATCTGAACCTCTAGCTTTTATCATGCGTTCTCAAATGACGCAAGGCCAGTGAAACTGGCGGTACGTCTCCATATTTCCGTGAAATGCGCATTGATCGCCCATCATCTATCCCCTTCTCAGGTGGGCCTCTTATGGTGAGCAATGCCCACTGGCAAATGCACCGAAACCGGCGAAAAGTGGACCGGCTTTACACGCGACATTTTTCCAAAAAAAAAGAGCCAAAAAAGAGGTAGATCTAAGTGATATCGAAGACTGGGGTTTTCTTGACTCGACTTCAAGCCTTGCGTGACACTATTCCTACACCCTCAACATCTGACATGCCTCTTCAGAGTCGATTCCAGTCTCTCCTCTCAACTGTGAGGTTCTGCCACCCCTACAGTTCCCAAGGAGCCTCGCTTGATGATGTTTGAACAAGGTGTGCGGATTCCTTGCTGTATGACCTGAAGTAGTTCTGGACAATGGAAAGTATTCAGATCCTGAGGAAGCTGCACTGGGGTCAGCATTCATCTACATGGCTTGCTGCCGATCTTCAGTGTCCCATTGAAACGGTCTCAAACAATATTCCACCTTCCTCTGGGAGGAGGGTTGTAAGCCTGCTGCCAATTGTATCCATTCATGTATCCGAATTTGATCCTGAGGAGTCGCCCGACCGCACAGACACTGTGGCCGCGGCAATGAGTGGATGCATGGTGTACTGACGGGTGGGGATTGGCGGGATTGCTGTGCATTCGCGAGTACATTCGTGAGGAGCAAGGCAGCGCATTTGTAGCATATAATTGTCCCACAATAAAGTTTAGGAAACAATCCCCTTTATCATCCACACTCGATCGGTATGCGTTCAGAACCCTTTGGGTGTTTCTCAAGTTCAATCCTCTCAATGCCATGATTCTTGAATGTACTTTGTTGATGAATGCATGCGCGACGCCAATTCAAAAAAAAAATAGTTCTTAATATGGCGAGTCTTACGATCGTTCGCAAGAAAAAAAAAAAAAGACATCACAGCGGGATTTGATGGTCCCCTGCGAGCTTCCTTCTTTGCCAAGTCTCGCAACGTGCGTCGCAGGATCTTCCCAGAAGCACTGAAATGGGTGGTAAACGTGGCCAATGTCAGAGACAGACTCTTCCTCGAATGAATGACGATGGTTGAACCGACCTCTTTGGAATAACATCGATAATGATGACACCGCCCCGGAGGTACTTGTGATTGGCGACCTTGGTTTTGATCCATTCTTGTATCTCCTTTCCGAACGCAGCGGCTGCCTTTGAATCTTTGAGTAGCTCGCCATTCCGGGGGACGATGTAGGCGCTGTAAACACATCACCAATCCAGGCTTACTGGTTGCACCAAAGCCAAGGAACACAAGGAGAGTGACATACCGGGGGAGTTCAGTCGCTTCGCTTACAGAGTCTACACCAATGACAGCGGCATCCAAGATATCTTCATTTGAGAGTAACACTGCTTCCAGATCTGCAGGGGGCACTTGGAATCCTTTGTACTTGATTAATTCTTTCTTCCGGTCTACGATGCTGAAGAAGCCTCATCATCCACGATCGCGATGTCACCAGTCTTGAACCAGCCGTCAGGAGTGATGGAATTCTTCGTCGCTTTGGGGTTGTTCAAGTACCCTTTCATAACACTAGGACCGCCTAGATGATGGGTGAAAGGGCCGTGTCAAAGTTGGCAAGGAAGAATAGGGGTAGGGAGAACGGATGCATACGGATCCACAACTCGCCCCGGTTCTCCGGACTGGGCTTAATGTCGTTCTCGTCATCGTCGACGAGACGTGCCTGGAGGTTGGGAAGGAGGAGTCCAATAGTCCCCATCTTGCGTACGGTGTCCTCGAGAGGTAGCCAGTGCGTCGTGGGCGAGGTTTCAGTGAGGCCGTATCTAAACTCGGCAGCCATGGAACAGAAATATGGGATTGGTCCAGCTCGGTTTCTGGGGAATGATGGCGTACGTACCCTTGAGTGAGCCGGATTTGAGTGTTGCCGACATCGGCAAACCTCGCAAGGACCTTCTTGACAAGGCTATCCCCCAGGGGAGCTGCACCCGAATTCATCAACCTAAGGGTGCCCACATCGTGTTTTGCGAACGCAGGATGGAATGACATCACTACAAGAATTGGTGGCACGATACACGTTCTCTACCAGATGTAAGTCTATTAGTCCCACCGCATCTCGAGAGATGCCGGCGACTCACTGTAACTTTATATTTCTCAAGAGCCTGTGCGAAGGAATTCGGTTCAAAGCGAGGCATGATGACTTGTGGTACTTTGGTGACAAAGTCCCACAGTAGGAGGTTAACAAGCCTAGGCATTATCTAGTTATGCGTGATTTGTGAGGAGAGAAAGTAAGATGTTTACCCGCTGGGTCAAGTAAACTTACAGTCAGCATCACGATGCAGGCAAAAATGAAGGGGATGAACTTACTAAATATGATAGAAAGGCAAAACCGCCAAAGATACATCAGTTCGGGGGTCAGCCTTTGGATAGAAGGTCAAGAAGGCGGGGATCAGTGATACGATGTTATTGTGGGTGGTCTATCATGGGAGAGAACAGGCACCATGTGAAGGCGGGCACTCTGGAGAGACGGAGCCACAAACCTCCACGCCCTTGCTCAGTCCCGTCGTGCCTATCGAATCCGGATAAGAATGCGGAACGAATATAAATGGCAGATATTACCGGAGGAATAACACAGAAATGCGGTTTCATGCACTTGGTCTCCGACAAATAGTTCCTCGGAATGGAGTCTTCCTTTGCCAAAAAACTCGCTCAATCGAGTCCATTCAGGCCCAATTTTGACGGCTCTCTCGTCCGCGCGGTCTTGGTCTACATAGCTCATAATTACCACACGTCTGCGTGCGTCACGATCCGAAACTCCGAGGAGCTTGAAGGCCTGGAGGAGAACGGGAAATAGGAGGGGGTGAACAAATATTGTCCAGGCTGAAGAGTCCTTCAGCTGGTGGACAAGTTCGGGAGGCGTGTATGAGGAATTCGCGAGAGTAATGTGGATTCCAGCGGCAAGGAGACCCAATAAAGTGGGCGCCCATGCGAGAGAGTTGGGGCTGGAAACGACGTTAGAAACGGTGAGGATGGGGTAGAGATGTAGAAGCGCGCCTAAATATCATGGCTACCTCGCCTCGGGCCTGTCCTCTTTGTCTGGCTGCATAGGCGAACTGGAGGGAGAGCTCATAGGTTTCTAATCGGGAAATGCGGGTGCCGGAAGCGGCATCAATGTAGGCTGGAGAATGATCGAGGGAGGCCTTGTCTGAGAAGATATAGGTGGGTATCGAGCTGGACTTGATGGGTACGGGTGGTAGGGGTGAGTCGTAAATAATTCGCTGTGGCATGGTGGATGTGGGTGGTTGGGAGGAATCGAGGATGGATTTAAATTAATTTATAATACGCGCGACTGTCAATTTAAAAGACATCATGGGTCAGACTTTGTGAGCGTTGTCGCTCAGCTCTCTCTGTGCAGGTATCACCTGCCCTCCTCACATTGCCCTGGTTTGACAGTGAGTATGTCAATATTTGTAGATCGATCCTAGACATCCAAATATGTGCGTCATAAGTCTAACAAATGTCACATCACCTCCGAGTTATACGGTTGCCGCGACTTGCAATTTGAGTCAACTCAGGCGCGAGTTGAGTCATTTGGAGTTGTGCTGAGTTGTTTTGAAGTCATTGCTTCCATGACTTATAAGTTATAAGTGCCGATATTTTGGTAGATATATTCTTATGTAAGTATATGGCACTTTTGTCCGAATGCCACGTGATTGTATTGGGTCGCCTACCCATGAATTGGTCCGTGCGACACCCGTGGTCCCGGACCACTGCCCCTTTTGGGCTGTGGCTCATACTTAGTGCACTGTGGGAAGTACATGATACTGAATTTACACCACATTATGTACTTAACACTGAAATCAGTACATCTATGATACTGAAAATTTAAAGTAGTACATGTACTGAAAAGGATGACTTTAAGTATGGTTTGAGGAATGGAGGAAAAAAATTCAAGTAAAATATCATTCAGAGTTGTCATCTTCTACAAATACAGTACAAGGCATTTCCTCACTGTGGTCAATAATTCCCATTTGTTTCCTTTCTGGACTCATCCACCATGCTGTGGAAGATAAAAACATCCAGTATCAGAAAATGTGAAATCACACCACTTCCAGCCTTTGGACAACCACATGACTGATTACAAAATTAATTATGGCTATGCACAGAAATTGAATTCATTCTATAACTCCATCAGTTTTGATCAGAAATATTTGCCCATATAACACTTGGAAAGCTATGATTCACACCTTTTGAACAGTACCAAACACAAGTCAAACGGACCAAAACTGCACTCTCCAGACTGATTTTACTATCAAAATCCAAAATTTCCAGTATTTAATGAATTTCTCTATCAGTTCACATCTAATCCACTTGGAATCACTGCACCTAGAAAGATGTTGAAAATCCGCATTGAATGGTACTGAGCATGCCAAGAACAGATCAAAACTGTGCTCTACAGAATGATATTACTGTTAAAGTCAACACCCACCAGTATTTTACAAATGTCTCTATCAGTTCACATCTGATCTGCTCAGAACCACTGCACCCAGAAGGCTGTTAAAAATCCACATTGAATGATACCAAGAACACCTATCACAGATGCAAATGGCTGTCTCTGCATTGATTCCCATCCCATGCACTTGTTCCCATTATCAACCAGCAACAAAACACCTTGTGTTAATTCAGTAGTATCTGAATTAAGGAGTGGGGAGGGACCAGAGGATGGAGGAGGTTCTGGATCCAATGGATCAGTCCAGTCCTTGGGACTAAGACCATTCCACCTAGCCTGACAGGCTAGTAGTTCCTGGAGGGTTAGGGTTTCTATGCCCACTAGGGCAAAGTAAGAGGGTGTAGTCATAGAGCTGGGAGTTGCACAGTGTGTAGTGCATAATCAACAGGTCCATGGCTCTATGAGATGGACAGTTGATGGTGGTAGAAAAGATAGATTTTGGACTCTGCCATGGCTGGCTATCACTAGACTGATTATGTAATAAGAGATGAATCTAGCTATAAGCCAGGGCAGCACCAAACTCCAGTGGAGAAGCTTTCCACTGGGTTTGAATAAGAAGTAGGAAAGAGAAAAAGAAAGAGAGAAAGTAGGCAAGAGCTATGGCTCTGTGCATGGGACTGCCAAGTGGCCTAAGGGACTCCGGACACCACTAACACCTTGACCATTGGACTATGCTCAAATTAATCTCCAAAACCCAGAGATATCCTTTCATTTCACCTCCCAGAATGCTCCACATGATCAGTGACCTCATGCTTCTAACATTCCACATGCTCAGCAAATTGGTGACATTACCCCCCCTATGATTTCTTTTGTTCTCTTTATGAATGACTCACCCACTTTGCAACCACTTATGAATGACTTGCCCATCTGGCAACCACTTTATGCATGACTCACATATGACTCACATCTTCATTTTTCTTTTGTTCTCACCTATGGCTCACAGATGACTCACCTATGAGGGAGTCATTTTCTTTAAACACAGCCACCTTCAGGAAGGTATAAAAGCTGGTAGATTTCCTGTATCCCCATTATCTCCTCACTCTGGAAATCATCACTGTCAACCACTGTCAAACTTTTCTGCTTGCCTCTAAAGAACAGTCTATCTATAAGCCATCTGGAGCTAAGTCATCTTCAAGGTTGTTGAGACAAAGCCACTGGAAGCCCTCTATGTGAATCACTAAAGCCAAGGATAGTTGCAGGACCTAAGGTTAGAGTTGCTGGACATCCAGGAAAAGTAAGCATAACAAAATATGAATCAGGTTTTGAAGAGAGAAGAAAGACAACATACTAACAAGCACTGACCAGTCTGCAATCCACAGATATCTGCATTTTGACCAGGAGAACATAAACAAGAATACACAAATATCAGTAAACAAACCAACACAACATGAACAATGTATAAGCCTTTCTACAAGCATCCCCAATCTATAAGCCTTCCTACAGCATCCACTACATATAAGCCTTCCTGCAAGCATCCCAGACAATATATCATTGACTACAGCCAGTCCATATCACATCTTATTCTCCGCTGAACACCATACACATCTTGCAGAGGGTGATCAACCATTGAAGTGAACCAACCCAACAAATAACAACAGAAATACAGTCTCCCATCTACACACTGGCTGAACCAGATTTTGATTTGACAGTCATCAGAGCTCCCAACCCTTCTTCTATAATGCTCTGGACTGCCTGAAGATTGATCACTGTTTGAGATTCCAGTGAATCTGAAACTAGTACAACCAAATTATGGGCATCCACATTTTTTGTTGAGGTTTTTGCATGGGCTTATGACTGTGAGAAGGTATTGTGTTGGGGATTTGATGTGAAGTGAAGGGGCACAAGGAATATTGCATTTGACTATAAAGTTGAGACACCCATAAAATGTCGACAGTTCTAGATCTTCATCTGCATGGATCCTACAAGCATTTTGATTGACATATTGCTCATACTGAGGGAGAAGAAATATTCAGATGCTGATACCTGACACCTGTTTACACTTACATGAATGAATGACAAATTCTGCTGAGCTGACCCATATGAAGTGCCTGATGCTACCCAGCATTGTATCAAGTCCCCATGGTTCCCAATTTGTACCTTTCCCCATCATGACATGGAAGTTGGTAGTTCCTTGAGTACTGTAGTGTATTTTTTTGTTTGAGTCATCTTGCCCAAGTTGAGTACAGTGGCAAAATATTTTGCAATCTTGCAGCATAAAGAGTCATCTGGCACATATGATTTCACAAGGGGAAAGCAGAGAATAGAGAGTGGATCTAGAGTGAGAAAATGCTCAAAAGAATATTACCACACCATCAATGAACTACTATGCCATAGTGTGTTTGATACCAAGGTGGCCCAATCTCAGTACTAGATGTGGTAGTGGCATGCCATTTGGTCATGATGCATCATGACCAAACTCAGTTCATGATAGGAGCCTGAAAAACCCTTATTTAGGCATACTTCCTAGTGGTTTGAATAGGAAAAAGTGCCAAGAAATCTCAGGTGGCACTGTGCCCTGGCTCCCTGCTGTATGTGGCTAGAAATGAATGGTACCAAAAAGCAGTGATGCATCATTAATATTGTATGACATGATATCTTTATTTTGACCACCTTAGGTACTGTGTACCATCTGCACACACCCTACCTAAGGTCCATAAAGTGGTTAGCCTGATGCAGTACTAGAGGGCAGTAAATACTAAATTACATGAATAGAAAGCAGTAGGCAGCACCAGATTATCTTTTATGTAGGAATGATATGTGAAGTATTACAGCCAGAAGCATGTGTAGCTGAAACAACACAACAGCCACCATCTTGAGCTATGATTTGATCATGGAAGTTTGAGGGGGTGAGGTGTGCAGATAGCAGAAGTGACATGATCATTCCATGTGTTAGGGTCAATGGGGTAGTATTTGCCTATGTATGGCATGAAACTTTAACACAAGATCTGGGTATAATAGAAGAACCATATATTATTGGTGGAATAGTAGTACTCTGTATTGAGTATGCCAGTTGAGGTCATGTCATAGTCAACAAGTAGTCAACAAGATGTCCCTCTTGATCCATACAGAGCTTACCCTGGGCTCCACACATGGTTATGGTTGCTTAAGTTAGGTTACAAACCATGAAAACCTGAGTTCAAACCTGAACCTAACCTAGGATAGGTTTTATTCAGGTTAGGTTCAGGTTTTGCCAATTGAGGAGATTCAGGTTATGGTTAAGTTCAGGTTTTGCCCAAATGAGGCAAAACCTGACCTGACCTAACCTAGGCAACCATACTTTCTGCTCCTCTGTAAACCTAAGCCCCCAGTTTGAGATCAAATTGATATCAAAAGGAGAAGGCAAAGTGCCTGCTCTGAGATCAATTGATATCAAAGGCTTATGAGACCTCATAGGTATCAAATTTGATGCTGTTTGACATACCTTTTGAGGACCACCTATGTGACTGACTGAGGTGTTAACATACTAATAAATTATTGCAGAGAATCATGGAATAAAGGGGTAAATGTCAGCTCAAATGTAATTTTGGATAACAACTAAGTTCTCCAGACTATTTCTTCCTTGGAGTCACATATTGTAAATATATGCCCTTTCACCAAATCAATGCCTTAGTGTGCATCAGTCACAATAAATCTTTTGGAGCATTTCTAAGTCCTCCAACAATCACCCTTGAGAATAGATAGTTTCAGATGCTCCAGAAGCCTCAGAAGATCTGGGAGACTTCTGAAGTTTAGTTCAGAACCCTTCTAAGCTTGGACTTGCATGCTTGGGCTTTGAGTGCTTCAAAGCTTTGGAAGTCTCTGGAGCAGCATTCATATTTCCTGATGCATGTGGTTATTCATCACTTTTTTATTTCTGTTTTCAGCCTTGATGGCAGTGTCCAGGGTGCCTGATTTTTTGGCCCAGTAATGGAATACAAAATTGAGCCCCCTGGCAAACCACTATAAACAATATCTTTTAGACTAGGGGTACCTATAGTTGATAACATATCTATCCAGGGGTCCAAGGTCATTTTCCTGGGCTGAGGTGGTTACAACTTTGGGTGGTGTAAGCAGGAGAAAAGGGGGGGATCTCTGCTACAGTCTGCAATATGGAATCAAAAACAAAGAGTGGGGGCCACCAAAATAATTCAAATATTCAGGTCTAAGTGTAGGAGGGTCTTTTGGATAGAAGACAATCCACTGTAAGCAGTAGTTGCCCAAGCAGATGAATAAAGGAGAGAATGTGTCACAAATACCACACTCCAAGGTCCTAGTCTTGTGGCCTTGGACAAAGTGCAGTAGGAACAGAGTCCTCAGGTGGAATTCACCCAGAAATCCAGCAGCAATACTTCAGTGTGTCAGACTGGGAAGGGGGAAAACAATGGAATTTTTAACACAGTTCACTTAATATACAACCTGGCTATGAGATAAAATACCTGACAGAAGCAGGGGGATAGGGGAAATGTGTAGAAAAAGGAATGAAGTCAAAAGTTTCAAAACTGACAGAGATATTCAATTTACAAGTCTGAGGAGAGAATAAAGCATAAAACAGGCATTTCTCCTTCCCTTGTGGACAGATTCCCTTGAGGAATGGTGGAATAAGTCATCCTGGACATCCTCTCCTTTGGATATAAAGCTACCAGACAATATTTCATATATGAAAATTGGAAGGGGGGATGACGTTCTCCTGAGACATGGGGGAGATTCATGCACAGAATGCAGAGTTATTTGAAATTCCCTTGATACTTTTGGATAGGTATCCTCAATACCTTCTAGGCATGGTTATTTCATGCAAATACAATCAAAACTGATGGAGAAATTTGAAAAATACATCTTATTATCAATCAGCAGGTGGAATCATTCCAGAAGCTTCAGTTTTGATCCAATAAACACATAATTGGTATCATCGGATAGGTATTGATCACAGCTTTCAGGAAGCTGTACTTGAAAGTATATTGGGTAATAAATGGCCTTGAAATTCAAGAAATACTCCTTGAGAGCATGGGTTGCATAGTAAAATCATTCCAGAGAGTGCAGTTTTAATTGGATTGGCTTGTATTTGGCATCATTAGATAGGTATAAATTGTATCTTTCTGGGAAATGCTTTTCTGAGTCATTCTGATAAAAAATGACAGAGATACTCAATGAATACTCCTTGAGAGTGCTGCATTTACCCCTATTTGATCATGTAACCAATCTGCAGGTAAGGATGAAGGCCCAGACATGTGATCCTTCTGTTACATAATTGAAATTTAATAGGCTTGCCCTTAAGGCAACAAGATTTGCATGAGGGAATTGAAGGAGAATTCAAGATGATATACAGAGGGACAAGTTGAATTGCCAGGTCCACCATATTATGGCTTATGGTAGGGCATAGATGAATACCCTGTGGCCTGTTGAAGACCTAGCAAGTTTGGCTCATGTACAGGGGGGAAGAGCATTCCATTTACATGGCTTCAGGCATATGGAATTTATGCTCATTTTTGAATAGACAAAAGACTTGTTATTCAGATGACATATTGTTACATTTTTAACTTGTTCATTGGAAAATTCAACATCAAAAGGGAACTATGTAGCAGGGATTTTTCCCTCCAACAGTGGACATCACATACTGAAGAAGACACACAAGATGTTCTAAACAATATAATTCTGTCTATGAGAATGTCACTACACCTTCATGCCCATGCACAAAAGGATGATCTTGAGGATCCACAATTATAACATGACCATCTGCACATCCAATGGCAATCCAGGGTTGAGTGGCTAGACTTGATGCCTGGACTGTAGTACTTGAATGATAATGGGGAGGGATATAACAGATGTGTGCAACATTGTCCTCAGAGTCCATTGCCTGGATCCAGCCACCCACTTCAGAGTTGAAGAGTGAACTGTGGCTAATAGTAGAGGGAGGGGCCCTTGGAATTGAAGTAGGGACTAATTGAAGAGGTTGGGATCTCAAATCCCATGCAAAGGTCTCAGAGTGGCTCTGAGAGATCAGGGTGTGACCATCTGATGAAAATGAAACTGAAAATATCCAATTAGAATGGCCTTGAAGAGTTGCAATGTGCACACCCAACACAGCATCCCACAAGCACAGGGTGTTATCCGAGCCTGACACAAGCCATAAACTGTCAGGTGAAAATGCAACTGAGGTGACCAAATTAGAATGGCCCTGAAGAGTTGCAATGTAAGCACCAGATGTAGCATCCCACAAGCATAAGGTACAACAATCTGAGCCTGATACAAGCTGCAACCCATTGCATGAAAATGCAAGTAAGGAAATGCAACCAGAGTGACCCTGAAGAGTTGCAATCTGTGCACCTGACATGGCATCCCACAAGCATATGGTGTGATCATATGAGCCTGATGCAAGCCATAGACCATCAGGAGAAAATGCCACCAAGGAAACCCAATGAGAATGGCCTTGAAGAGTTGCAATGTACACACCCGATATGGCATCCCACAAGCATAGGGTTTCATCCCAGGAGCCTGAGAGGAGTCGTAAACCATTGGGTGAGAACACAACTGAAACAACTGGGCCAGAATGGCCCATCATGGTGCTTGAGTTCGGTGGCCACTGAGCCTCCACTACCCTGAAGCACTCTGATACAACTCTTTACATCCTTTGAATATGTCTTGTAGAGCACAGTGTCACATGGTGTGAAGGCTAGTGCAGAGTGATACACTTGCAGCGCACTCGCCCTTATCACCATCGCGGTGGGCAAGAATGAACTGAGATGCATCTGCCAATATCGTAATCAGAGTCACCTCACACTTTGAATTCATCTGTCCTCGACGTCACTCCCGAATCAATGCTGATCCGATGTCCAATACTGAATACACTTACCGCCCATAGGTGCGCCTCTTCCATCAAGGTTGCGGCACTATACACATCCCCAAGAAGGACTCATTGCTTCGATCCACATCAATATTGAGCTCATTGAGAACCCCACCAGTGCCTCCACCGTTCTCTTCTCTCCAAACTCCACACACGACAGATGTGATGCCCAATACCTGCATGCATACTGCACCTCCGCTGATAGTCCACCTCTCACTTTCTCTTCTAACCCCTTCACCTCACTGTTCAAAAGTGAGAAATCCAAGATCCCAGCGATGTCCCGCTTCAGGAATCTTGCCATAAGGTCGAAGCATCGCAAGGCATGCCGTAGTTCCTGATCTGGTAGGGCAACAATCACGAAGTCAGGGAGAGAGCATCGTGAAGGATCGGTAATGAAGTCACGAAATGAAGGGTGATAAATATGAGGGGCCTCGTCCAGAGTGGCAGGAGGGATGATGACGGAACGAAGGTGAAGGAGAACGGTATCAACGTCGTCCAATTCATACTGGAGAAACCGTGCCAACGAGCCGAGCGGGAGAGGTTGCCGAAGTAACACAATACTACCCACCACCGTTTGAAACCGTTTCACGACTGCTTTACGGTTAGAATCCGAGAGCGAGTTCCGAAGGACCCCAACGTATAGGCTGTCCAGCTGCGAGTATGGTGTTGCCTCCGATTCCTTGGTGAGCTGTGTATCCAGTATAAGGCGCAAATGACCACGAGGATCTCGAACACGAGCGTCGCCAATAAATCGGATCGATGTGGCGGCAAAAATGAACAGTTTCCCAGATTTCTCCACCAGGGTATTTATTTCCCCCTCCGTCGCCCAATCCGTACCCATATGAAGACCGAGCCGCTTCGGAATCTCCCTTAATTGAGACCGGATATAATGACGGATATCTTCCTCGATCAAGGAGGCTTGAATATCATGAAGGATTCTCTTTGCGTGGTTCCTGGCCTCATCGAACACCGAGGAGATATGGGGCTCCGGACGACTGGTAATTAGAATGCGAAGGAAAGGCAACTGCGTGATGTGAGAAAGCAGTACTTGTAAAATCGTGGCAGCACCCTGTTCTTCACACTCATCAAGTGCATCCAGGATAATAAGTGTGGTCCGCGGGTGCGTGGCGTGTTCGCCAAGGGGTTCCAAGATTAACCCCTTGAATTGAGCCAATGGTTTCTTGTGGCCCAACGTTGGATCTTGTCGTGCGGCCTCCCCAATGACGTTTTTGAATTCGTTATCGAATTGTGCGAGTTGGAACGCAAGGGTCGGGAAGACAAGGTTCGGATCACGCAAACGCGCGTCACTCCGGGAAAAGAAGAAACTCCCCCCCAGGATGCCATTCTCGTCAACTCGTTCGGCCACTGTTTTCGCAATCGTCGACTTGCCGATGCCGGCCAGTCCCATGAGCCAGTATACAGGGGGCGTTCCACTTTCCGTACTCTCAAACCACGAAATGATCTCGGCCAATATTGGAACACGGGTGCCTTCGAGGCATGATAACAGGGTGTCCTCACGGCTGGAGTCGTAGGCCGCAGAGTGCGCACGAGGGAGAGACATGACAGCCACAGATCGCTCTGTTGTGCAACGGGATGTGAGCAAATGAAGGGTGGAAAGTGCAGGGATTCTTACCCCGAACCGTAATTCTTGCTCCTGACGAAGGATTTGGCAAAGCTAGATCGTTTACGGAGGTCAGAAAGAAGCGGCAATGCAGATATTGTGCACAAACACACATGGAAACGATCGAGGGCAGCCTTGATATTTTGGGCGAAAGTGGGTAGATCATCTTCATCTTTCTTTCGTTCCAAGAAGCGACGTACACGGCCTCCGGATGATTTTGACTTCAGATTTGAAGAAATACTCTCCAAATCTCTAATTTCGAGATCACATGCATTAGTACCTCATTCATATTATAGATCAAAGCATCAGCACTCACTTACTCAACCTCTCCACATCGTCCTTTAGGCCAGATGAGATATTGCTTCTATCCATTTTCATCAGGGACTCAAGCAGATCGGTTAGGAATCGAAGATGCTTTTCTAGTTCTAGCAGCGTCGCGCTGTTCCGGGAAGTTTTCTGGAAGGGCACGGCGGACAATAAGGGAAGATAGTTCCAAGACAAGGGAAGTATAATACAAACGTCGATTCCTTCAACGACATCGAGGAAATACCAATTCCAGCCTTGGCACCCGGGACAGGGATTGCGTCGAAGAGGTGGTGAAGAGACTGGAGAATTTCTAACGAGATGCCTTTGGCGGTCTTCCCAGGCTTGAGGGACCGCTTCATCTGGACGATGGTGTGTGGGGAGGCGGACGTGGATTTGTGTGGAGAAAACGACGGATTGCGTTCTGATCTGTGCCGATGGAAGATTTGGTGAGATCAATAAGAGGACAATTTGCATAGACTGTGGTGGCGTTACGTTGTCCTCAATGACTCTCATGCCTGGCAGTCTCGTGACCAGACCCAGCCAACAGAGGACCCCGTATCTGATCAGATCGATGAGAGGAACTCTATGCATCCCGCCAGCACATCCTTAAGGCCCATTCCTCCCACTCGGATGTCTCCTACAGGGGCTTCCACCGGAATAGATGAAGCCACGTCCATTCTTCAAGGCGTTGCAATTGCAGCTCCTGCTGCCGAAGCTTTCGGACGAGGTCCACAAAGCAGTCCATCATTTACCAATGCCCAACCTGGTCCTCCCGAAACTCCGAACTTGACTGGGCGCATTCGTCGGTTGGACTTAACACCCTTCGCCACCGGCGGGTACTCCGCAGTCTGGAGAGGCAGCTTACTTCCTGCTACCTCCGATGACCCTGATCAAGCTCTTCAGGTGTTTTTGTCAATTGATGGTCCCGCAAGGCACATGTAGTGACAGCCGATGCCCTAGGTCACTATCAAGGTTCTTCGTGTTTCGCATACGAACGAGTACGACAGCCATACGGAAACTCCGCAAGTAATTTTATCTGCACAGTTGCACGCTGGATGTTCCGTTCACGATAAGTGTAGCGTCTGTTTCGAGAAATGCGACTATGGGCCCAATTGCGTCACGAGAACGTGGTGAGATTGTTAGGTCATACCTGAAGAACCCGAAGGGCCCGGTCTCGTCTCAATGTTGTACCCTCACGGGAATGTCTTGAGCTTTCTAGCGAGGAATGCAAATGTCAATCGAGAGATTATTGTGCGTTGATCATATGATCACTCGAATATGAGACCCTTAGCCCACTGAGCTTGATCTTTACAGTGTGCCGATGTCGCACTAGGGTTACAATACTTGCATGAACACAAACCTATAATTGTCCACGGCGATGTGAAAGGGGTAAGCTTTAACAAACGGAGTGGTGGTGCCTTGCTGATCCATTGACATGCTCAGTCGAATGTGCTGATCGATGCGGAAGGGAGAGCGAGTCTTTGCGATTTTGGACTGTCTATAATTCTTGATGGGGAACCTACTGGCGATACATCATCAATTTTGGTGGGACTCCGCGATTTATGGCCCCTGAACTTCTCGAGCAAGGCACTAGAACTCTGCAGACAGACATATATGGTTATGCATGCACTTGTATTGAGGTGAGATCCATTCTCACCGTCCGTCATGCGTTGTATCTAACTTGTAACCCGCCATGCACTGTAGATCTTATTTGACCAGGAGCCGTATCACCACTATCCCGAGAAGCACCCCTTATACGTGCTATAGCGCATTATCGCCTCCCATTGAATTACTGAACGAGGAAGTCACTTTTCCTTTATTTTTGCGGATCTTGAGGCACTCCTGGCATCCCAATCGATGGAGTCGACCACCATTGAAACTAATCATCGAGACTATACAGCGCTGCTTGTACCGTACCTATCGAGCAAACCTAGTCGTCCACCAAGAAATCGTATGTAGTTCTGTCTGGATATTGTTCTGCTGCATCTATATTATTAGTCTACAGGGGAGACGTCTTCGATTTATGTGCATTCCAGGGCTTGAACAAGCAAACCTTGATATCAGTCGCCGATGGTGGACTGAGCATCGTGGTGAAGTCTTCGACCTTATTCCACCGGGTCCCGATCTATCAGCGTTATCGCTGGGAATTGATCGAGAAGCAGAAGCTCGAGGGTGCGTGCCACCTTATTCTCTAAAAGAAGTAAAACCCGATAGGGTGTTGGTAGATTCAGAGGATGACTCCAGTGTATCTTGGTTTCATGCAGCAGATTCATCAGGATTCGCCGTCATCATACGTCTCAAGATGGAATGATTACTCTGCGAAATTTCGCCTCCCCTACTCATCGATGGTGTCCTACGAGACCTACAACGAAGCCCCCTTGGAAATGGTATCATCGATGCCACATTGAGAATTGATACCAGAGCCTTTAACTGGGGCATGGGACGGGTGTGATGCGCTGGTGATCGAGTTGACTCGCAGTAATCTTCCGTCTTCCGTCTTATCACACGTGTCGTTCTCCTACGTCATGCCTACTGTATCCGAACTCGAGGTGCCCTGTTGAACTTCCCCATAATTAATGTCCCCACTTTGCTTGCATCATCCTCCTGCCACCGCCTGGAGATAGGTACAGTAGACCGACAAGCACTGCCGACTGAATCCCTCATTTTAAGTACTTTTCCCTACATCAAGCCAGTAAGGCTGACATCACCGAAGCACAGGCATCCGGATGAGGCCATAGAAAACAACACTAATTGATAGCTCCTAATTTGACACTCTTGCGATCGCTTCGTGAGAAACCAAATACAAAACAAAAGACATTACAAGCGAGACTTTGCGGTCCCCTGCGAGGCTTCCTTCGCTGCCAAGTCCCGCAACGTGCGTCTCAGGATCTTCCCAGAAGCACTGAAATGGGATGAGATGGGTAGCAAACGTGGCCAATGTCAGAGACAGACTCTTCCTCGGAATGAATAACGATGGCTGAACCGACCTCTTTGGAATAACATCGAGAACAATGACGCCACCGCGGAGGAACTTGTGATGGGCGACCTTGGTTTTGATCCATTCTTGTATCTCCTTTCCGAACGCAGCGGCCGCCTCTGAATCTTTGAGTAGCTCGCCATTCCGGGGGACGATATAGGCGCTGGAAACACGTTAACAATCCAGGCTTATTGGTTGCACCAAAGCCAAGGAACACAAGGGAGAGAGCGACATACCGGGGGAGTTCAGTCGCTTCGCTTACAGAGTCTACACCAATGACAGCGGCATCCAAGATATCCTCATTTGAGAGTAACACCGCTTCCAGATCCGCAGGCGGCACTTGGAATCCTTTGTACTTGATTAGTTCCTTCTTGCGATCCACGATGCTGAAGAAACCCTCATCATCCACGACGGCGATGTCACCAGTCTTGAACCAGCGATCCGGAGTGATCGAATTCTTCGTCGCTTTGGGGTTGTTCAAGTACCCTTTCATAACACTAGGGCCGCCTACATGATGAGTGAAAGGACCATGTCAAAGTTGGCGAGGACGAACAGGCCTGAGTGGGGAAAACGGATACATACGGATCCACAACTCGCCCCGGTTTTCCGGACCGGGCTTGATATCGTTCTCGTCATCGTCGACGAGACGTGCCTGGAGGTTGGGAAGGAGGAGACCAATAGTCCCCATCTTGCGTATGGTGTCCTCAAGAGGCAGCCAGTGCGTCGTGGGCGATGTTTCAGTGAGGCCGTATCTAAACTCGACGGCAATTGAAGACAATATGGGATGGGTCAAGCTCGGTTTTCTGGGGAATGACGATGGCGTACATACCCTTGAGTGAGCCGGATCTGAGTGTTGCCGACCTCGGCAAACCTCGCAAGGACCTTCTTGACAAGGCTATCCCCCAGGGGAGCCGCACCCGAAGTCATCATCTTAAGCGCGCGAATATCGTGTGTTGCAAACGCAGGATGGAATGACATGACAACAAGAATTGGTGGCACGATACACGCTCTCTGCCAGATGCAAATGTATTAGTCCCGCCGCCTGTCGAGAGATGCCGGCGACTTACCGTAACTTTATATTTCTCAAGGGCCTGTGCGAAGAAATTCGGTTCGAAGCGAGGCATGATGACTTGTGGCACCTTGGTCACAAAGTCCCACAGTAGGACCATAACAAGCCTGATCATTCCCTAGTTAAGCTTAATTTGTGAGCGAGAGTGAAAGCAAGATGTTTACCCGCTGGGCCAAGTAAACTTATAGTCAGTATGACAAGGCGAGCAAGAATGAAGGGGGTGAACTTTACAAAATATGATAGAAAGGCAAAACGGCCAAAGATACATCAGTTTTGGGGTCAGCCTTCACAAAGAAGGGCAAGAGGCCGGTGATCAATGATACGATGTTGTTATGTGTGGTCTATGACAGGAGGGAACAGACGCCACGTGAGGGTAAATACTCTTGAGAGATGGGACCACAAACCTCCACGCCTTGCTAAGTCCCGTCGTGCCTATCGAATGCGGATAAGGATACGGAATGAATATGAATAACAAGAATTACCAGAGGAATAGCACAAAAAGGCCGTCTCATGCACTTGGTCCCCGACAAATAGCTCCTCGGACTGGAGCCTTCCTTTGCCAAAAAACTCCCTCAATCGAGTCCATTCAGGCCCAATTTTGGCGGCTTTCTCGTCTGCACGGTCTTGGTCTACATAGCTCATAATTATCACACGTCTACGTGCGTCACGATCTGAAACACCAAGGAGCTTGAAGGCGTTGAGGAGTACGGGAAAGAGGGCGGGGTGAACGAATATTATGCCGGCCGAAGAGTCCTTCAGTTGGTGAACGAGTTCGGGAGGCGTGTATGAGGAATTTGCGAGGGTGATGCGGAGTCCAGCGGCAAGGAGGCCTAATAAAGTGGGTGCCCATGCGAGAGAGTTGGGGCTGGAAACGATATTAGAGACGGTAAGAATAGGGTAGAGATGGAGAAGCGCGCCTAAATATCATGGCTACCTCGCCTCGGGCCTGTCCTCTTTGTCTGACTGCATAGGCTAGCTGGAGGGAAAGTTCATAGGTTTCTAATCGGGAAATGCGCGTGCCGGAAGCGGCATCAATGTAAGCTGGTGTGTGATCGAGAGAGGCCTTGTCTGAGAAAGCGTAAGTGAATATAGAGCTAGACTTGATGGGTACGGGTGGTAGGGATGAGTCGTAAATGATTCGCTGCGGCATGGTGGATATCGATGGTGGTGGGTGGAGGAATGGATTTGAATTATTAATATTTATAATACGGCACGACATCACCGGTGGGTCAGCAGGTTTGTGTGCGCGTTGCCACGTGCACTGAGCTCTCTCTGTGCTGGTATCATCCCATTGCTGTGAAGCGAGTGACGGCGAGTGCCTCTCAGTAGTTTGTAAATCGATCCTAGACATCCCCCGCAAGTCTTGCCTAAATCTGTCCTTCCAAAAAAAAATATGCAATTTCGATAGATTCAAAGGAAGAGACATCCTTGCAACCAAATACACCATTAGGTTGTACCTCGTTAATTCATGAAACTGAGTGACTTTCATCGTCATCAGACCGATCCAGCCACCAGTGCCTCGCGTAAGTGAAAATTCTGTAATCTAGTTAATTACAACCTGGATACGGATCACTCATCACTACAGCATCCACTCCAGGTGATGACTGAACCGTCGGCGATTTGATAACACAAGACATCTGGAGATGTGATTATAGCTAGCCGACACGACTCTTGATCCTAGTCTCTGGATGCGGCTGACAATGTTACCTACTATCCTAGTCCTCACCCGGAAACATTACGCCATCCGCACAACCTTCCTCGATACCCCGTATCCGGGAGTTTACGTACCGACCGCCGTAGAAGTATCCTGTACCTTTCCTTGCAAACAATCGGGTTTGAAAATCTCCAATTCAAGTCTACAGAGGGCATCGGCAATACACAGTCACCCGTGACCATGCGCCAATTCAAAGTCTCCTTACAGTAAAGAAGTCGGCAGCTGGCCGTTACGAACCTTTCACATTCCTCGCAAAATCATATCATATTTTTATGGCTATTTTACGGGTAACAAATTAAACATGCAAAACCTTCCGTCTTCGGCCGTCGCCACGACAAATTCGAGGTGGCCCCCGTTCACCTGGTGCGGAACGGCGGCCCGACGTCACTTTTGTGTCGCAATATCCGACATAAGGATGGTGCTGCAATTCCAGGCCAAGCAAGAGTTTCACAGTGCAGAGTGATCCTCGAAATCAGTTCGAACATTGTTCGAACTCTGCTCGTTCCAAAACGCGAATCACCTCCGGCTCTAAACGCCGATGTAATCTGGGGGTAGGCGACGATAGGCCAATACAACCTTGCAGATCATGCATAGCGATCCCAAGTCACTCGAACTGCAGCTTACATTGTATACTATCGCGGCCATGTATTCACGGGACTTTCCCTAGGATCGATACTTCCGCCTTTGGTAGTACGACCAGTGTGCAGTGTAGGTGTGAACATTGGGAAGAACCCACCCGTGCTAGTCCAATTTCTGACGAGCATCGAACCTTACCGATGAGCTTGAGGGGTTTCATCCAGCAATCCGATATTCATCGCCCCGCATATGACTCCCCTTAGCGCGACTCTCCCGACCGATCCTCTTCACCCTCACGATCTCCCCCCATCCCCAACTTTCCCACTCTGATAATCGCATCAACGCTTCCAGCAATGATCATACTCCAGAACACTCCACCACTATCAAGAATCTTCAATTCCTCAATTGGAGCCAGAGGATCCGTTCGTCGATGCCACCGTCATAGTCGCGATGGTCCAGTCGTTCCTGCTCGGTCCCACGTGTTGGGCGAGGAACTCGTGTCATAAAAGCAAATGGCGGGAACCTCTATCATACACGGATTACCTTTCTTAGCATAGTCGTTTCGCGATGGCTTCGGGGTTTTGCACCAGTACCTAACTCAGATGGATCTCCAGAAAGTCACTTATCAAGGATGCAAACCATCTTCAGCCCTGATAAATTCTTCTATGATCATACCTCAGCATGTGGCGGCTTTCTGGTAGATTCTGGACCCCGACAACCCCATTGATTTTTTGAGGAGAGAGAGATATACCCTGCCCTAGTCAAGGCATTGTTAGGCATTCGGTATATGTTCACGCCGCCTCTTTGGAGATGGGTTTGGAGACCCCGGTGCCTTAGGTTAATCGGAAATATGAGTGCAGGGTTTCGGATAGAGCAGAAAGCAAGGCCAGATGTAAATACATACAAGGAGCGAGGGGTATATATGGTTATGGGAGGGTGGAATTCTCTACTTCTACAGGTGCAAAGCCAGATAAACATTCAAACCTGGAGCTCAAAACAGCTTATTCATCGGGATCACACCGAAACCTTGGGCTCGAGTTCAGCTCCCTCCCCCCCTGCCCCCAAAACAGGACCCTGAACCACAGGAAACCGAGCGTTTGTATCACTATTCTGAGCATCACCACGATAGAAAGCGCATCATTGAACAGCATGACAAATGTAGGTAACATCCAATACGAACCACCGGTGTTATGTCCACATCATCGCATACCACCTCTGTGGTAACATATATCCTTGTAGTTTGAAACGTCTCTTCCTAGAAAAAGAGACAAGTTCCGACCAGCGTCACGTCAACCCCTGATATTACAAAGGTCACGATATATGCACTACGTACACGTCCATGACCCCCCGCATTCTTCCATATGCTCTTTTTGATCCCGTTTAGTGCAAGGGGACTTGGTGTAGCAAGCCTCGCCCGGAGTATCTTTCGCATGTGTAGACTGCAAGGCCAAACGTATAGTTAAATTATTCAGTATTGCATGAATGACAAGATATAGGGACGTACTTGGCAAGCATGGTGATGGAATAGAACGGGCCTAGGCCTAGAGCAGAATCAAGGACTTAGTCTTCGATAGACACATGCTCATTCTTGACTAAGCAGGACCGAAAATCGATTAACCTACCATGCCAGTAGCAAATACACCAAATTGGAAGCCGTATTTGGCAAACTGTCCCCATAATTAGTTCAGCACCAGAACTGAAAAGTGAAAGGAAATTGATGAAATGCACCAGCATAAGATCAATGCACGAGAGAACGCTAGTGACCAAACCTGTACTAATGGTGTACAATACCATACGGTTGATTACCGAATCAGTCCTGTGCCACACAACGACGCGTGAGACCATTAATCAAACAATGGGACTCATTTGGTACATCGTGGATGTATCAGGATACGCACTTCTGGACTCCGGTCCGCCGACGTCGCAGTAAGAGATACATACGTGTTGCAATCACAATGTCTGCGGTCGCCTGAAGACCATGTAATCACACATACCATGTATCAGCAGCGGCAAGAGTGTGTGTATTAGAAACAAGGGTACACACTTGAATCGCGAGCCATGACACAAGAAGCCATGTACAGTCCTTGACTATCACATCAAATTCTACATCTATGCTCCTACAACAGTGAGAGATACAACCAGATCAGACCAACGAGTTAGCCGTGGCTTCGGCGAAGAGAATACGGGGATGCCTACATTTTGATGAAGGTTGCTGCAGCGTGCCCAAAATATTGATTTAATCGGGACACGATAAGTCGCGGTGGATCGAGCATACAAAGATGAGTACTGACCGATACCGAATCCTAGTGCCGAAGGAATAAGACGGAAGAAGCGCATCGGACAGCGATGGTAATTCGGCAAGACTAACCAAACTGAACCAACACCAGGACTTGCTAGAAAATCATAGTGCATATCTTTCAGACTGATCTATTACGACATCAGGGCCACAACATACCACAAGCACCCCTACATAGAGGTTGGCGCTCACTATTGAAATCAAGGGTATGGACATGAGGCTTCTTCGGTGAGGATATGTGGCAAGACCTACGGGAATAGACGCGATACGCAAAGAATGTCTGGACGGTAAATGATGAGCAGACCTTGGAGTAGATAGGGTCAAAGCCAAGATAAGGGCATCCACAACCAGAACCGACTCAGTACTCACTATGTTGTATCCCTGTATTGAGAATTCCCTATAAATATGCAACGATTTGTTTCGTTAGTAGAGGGAATCGGCAGGGAAAGGAATGGTGAACGGCCGTAGGACACCCGATACGCACCACGTCCCCCACTGCAGGGCCAAAGGATTATTGTAATTTGTGACGGACCATCGATATAAAGACTGGGTACAGGATGCACTGTATAACGTACGTAGTGTCGGCCAACAGTAATTTCCTGGAAACAGTCGAAGAGCACCGAAAAGGAGACACCAACAGTTGAAAAGCTTGAAAAGACCTTTACAACGGAACGTGAGGAATATGCCTCGAAAGATGAGTGTGTGCAATGCTCACCATAAAAGGCCGACCTGAGAAAGGGATAGATAATGGGCGATGAATGCACGTATAAAGGAAATATGGAGACGCACCACCAGTTTCACCGGCCTTCCATCATTTGGGAACGCGCGATAATAGCTAGAGGTCAGGATAGTGAGGACGCCGAGGCATCTGCCGAATACGTTAGGTCAGCGCTGTAATGCCCATGCTTAAGGCTGGAGGTGACTGACAAGGCTGTGAGGAGGATACCGAAGAACGAGCCACCCAAGATGTTGACTGGGGTGACGTGGATTGCCCCCATGATGAAGGGAAAAGAGGAGGTTGATGGGGGAACAAAATGGAAGTTCAGACATGAGCCCAACTTATTCGAACAGAAGTATCAAGTTGAAATCGGATGATTCCTGGGTGGTTCGACAGATTCCAATGCCCCTAGATCATCCACCATAGATTAACGATAACAATCAATGATGAAATATGAGAGCGATTCCCAACTCTTGTGTTTACGTTTGGCTGTGTCATTTGCTGTGCTTTCACGAGACCGGGGAACACCGGCATAACCCGCAGGAAAAGGCCAACAATGGTGCCATTTATCTCCAGTACGGTGCCTCCTCAATGACTATGGGGTCAACAAAAAGAGTCTGGGGATCATATCTTGTATTTCTTTGAGCGGAAGAGGAATAGTCCAAGTTCCTTTCCCATCAAGGCGGTGAAATTCTTTCGTATTCAGTAGTCTCCAAGTTCCCACGGCCACCCGTATTCCTAATCAACCAATTGCAACCATGATATTCGGCGGATCAGAGGATTCCATCCCGGCTCCGTTATAGCGGAACCCAGTGAGATCTGTGTCTGGACCGTCACACAGCGATTTGAGACGGGGAAGTTGCGACCTGTATTCAAAAGGAGAACACGGGTGGTGAACAGTTAATGTCAATTAGGCCAACGTGCTTCGTCCCTTGCGACTGGTGCAAAAACGGGGTGCCTCTCCAATACGGGTTTGAGGCGCAGTACATATCCGCAGAGGATAGTACGAGGCGGAACTGTCACCAGGAAGGAGAAAGCATGATGGAACCTAACACGCATCTGGTGTGCGCCGATCGGTACCTGGGTACTAATGTGGTGTCTTGTTGTATGACCCCCCCCCGAACGATAACTTTAAATTCGTCATCCGACCGTGCGAGTGCAAGCATCGGGAAGACGAGGATCGGATCAAGCAAAAGGCGCGTCACTCTGGGAAACAAAGAAACTCACTCCTGCGGTGCCGCTTTTGCCCACTGGCTTTGCAATCACCGACCTACCAATTCCGGCCAGTCCCATGAGCCACTATACAGGGGGCGTCCCGCCCCCCGTGCTCTCGGACCAGGACACGATCTCTGCCAATATTGAAATACAGGTGCTTTCAAGGCATGACAACGAGGCACCCTCAGGACCAGAGCCAGCATGAGAGACATGTCGGCCGCAGATCATTCTGTGAAATGGCTGTGCGCGAAGGGGAAATTAAAGCGCCTAAAAGCGCAGGAATTCTCACATTAGAGAAATAAGTTCTTGTTCTTGATGAAGTAATTTGGCTAATCGTCCAATCCACAGACATAGGAAGACCCAAGTTCTTCGGAATCTTGATTGAGACCGAATATAAAGCGGCAGATCTTCCTTAAGCTTGGTTACCGAGGCTTCAATATCGCTAAGAACTCTCTGTGTGAGGTTCCTTGATAACCGAGGAAATATGGGCCTCGGAGCGCGTTTCCGGCGGTCAGCGACGTGACCTGTCACATGACCTAAGTACTCACGGTCCTCAACCGACATCTTTCCATTCACGGATTTTCCCCCAATTAGCAATACCTCAATGCAATACTTTCAGCTATTTGGAGTACTGGCTCTGTGTGATTGACGGGGCTTAGGTGCTTGAGAGTCTGTTACATTGTGCTCGTTTTTGCGGCGCCCTGTTCAACTGTGCAAGCCCAGCTACTTTCATTCTGGTACGCCTCGAAATTAGACTTTCTTGGCAGTGTTTGGGGCACGCCTGCCCTTGGCCCCGTTCGGGAGCAGCCGGTAGTTGCAGGCAGGCTTTCATCGGCCTCAGACCGATCCAGCCACCAGTACACAACTCTGGTCCTAATATCTGGATGCGGCTGGAAGTCCTACCTACTATCCCAGTCCCTACCCGGAAATATTACACTATCCACATAACCCCCTTCGATACCATACAGCAAGACCGTATCCTGGAGTTCACATACTGACCGCCGTAGAACCACCCTGTAGCCTTCCCTTGCAAGCAATCGGGGTTTGAGAGATTCCTTGTCTACAGAGGGCATCTATTTGACAGCAATACACAGGCATCGAGACCATGTCACTCAATTCAAGCGCAGTAAAGAAGTCGGGAGTCGGACGTTACGAACCTTTCACATTCCTCGCAAATCATATCATATTTTTACGGCTGTTGGGGGGGAAAAAATGGAAAATCTTCATCATTGCTCGTCGCCACGACAAATTCGAGGTGCCCCACGTTCATCTGGTGTGGAACGGCGGCCTGACACCATTTTTGTGTCAAAATATCAGCGCATCCGTGCGGTCTGTCGCACTGGTCCGACGCTGCAGTTCGAGGCCGAGCAAGGGTTTTACGGTGTGGAGCCTTCATCAGATGATCCGTTCGTCGATGCCGCAATCATAGTCGATAGCCGTTCGTTCGCCCTCGGTCTCTGCGTGCTCTGCCAATATGCTCTGATTGGGCGAGGGACTTGTGTCAGAGAAGCAAATGGCGGGACCCGCGGTCGGCTGGCCAGACAAAGCTCGGACTCTAGAATGCAAATTCCTGGACACATGGTAATGGGAAGTGTTCCTCAATGATAGCACATTTATGCAGGACATAGCTCGATGTAAGTCGGTATGTACGATATCCTTCAAGCTCATCATTAAGGTGTAATTTCTACAGACCACCGATGGTGGTGGGTATTCTTCGCCGCGACGTCAGCTTATATAATATCGTGTCAATCGTTGCAGTTCTCGTCGAATTCCACCTGGCGCAGGAGACGCATTTGATGTTGGACGGAAAGGCCATTGACCTTCTTGGGGACGTTCCGGCGCCGCGCCTTTTGAGGCGCAACCTTGAAGTGATAGTTTGGTTCACCTACCGATACAAAAATGGACAGGAGAGGTCCCGCGCTTTGAGGTCTCTGAAAGATCGTATATTGATCGTGGGTCATTGCGAAAATTCAAGCTTGGTTTCTTCACACAACCACATCGAAATCCCACGCTGCCTTCTTAAAGCCCCTATCATACATGGATCCCACGCTTGGCATAGTTTTTTCGCCATGGCGTTGGGGTTTTGCACAAGTATCTAATTCAGATAGATCTCCAGAAAGTCGCTTATCCAGGACCCAATCCCTGGTTCAGCCCCGATAAAATTTTCTATGATGATACCTCAGCGGGTGGACCCCCTTCTGACAGGTTCTGGACCCCACCAATCCCGTTAATTTTGAGATATACTCTGGCACAGTCAAGGGATTGTTAGGCCTTCGGTATGTGTTCATGCCGCCTCTTTGGAGACGAGTTTGGAGACCCCGGTGCCCTAGCTTAATCGGAAATATGTGTGCAGGGTCCGCCTAGATCTAATTACATGCGAAGAAGTCTAGGATTTGGTGAGGGCGCCTGCGATTCTAGCAAAGTCAAACTTGGAGCTCAAAACTGCTCATCGGGGCCCCACCGAAACCTTGGGCTACCTGTTCGGGTCCCATCGGTTTTATGTCCACATCATCGCATGCCACCTCTCTGGTGACCTTTATGCTTGTAGCCTGGAGCCTCCCTTCCTAGAAAAAGAGCCAAGTTCCGATCGGCGTCCGTTAGTATCGCCTCAACTCCCTGATGTTATTCAGGTCACGATATATGCACTACGTACTCGTCCATGACCCTCCGCATTCTCCCGAATTATCTTTTTCATCGAGTTTCGCTCGAAGAGGCTCGGTGTAGAAAGCCTCGCCTGGAGTGTCTTTCGCGTGTGTAGACTGTGGGGCCAAACGTAAAATTAAGTTGTTCAGCATCGCACGTATAACGAGATATATTATAGGGATGTACTTGATAAGCATGGTGATGGAATAGAACGGGCCTAGGGTCTAGGAGGAATCAGTCTTGTATAGAAATATGCTCATTCTCGAATGAGCAGGAGACCGAAAAACCGAGTGACCTACCATGCAGATAACAATTACACCAAATTGGAATCCGTATTTGGCAAACTGTCCTCATAATTACGTCAGCACCAGAATTATCACAGTGAAAAACGAAACGAAATTGGTGAAACGCACCAGCACAAGATCAATACACGAGAGGACGCTAGTGACCAAGCCCGGACTAATGGTATACAATACCATACGGTTGATTACCGAATCTGTCCTGTGCCACGGAACGACGCGTGAGATCATCAATCAAACAAAGGGACTCATTTGGTACATCGTAAATGGATCAGGATACGCACTTCTGGAATCCGGTCCGCCGACGTCGCAATAAGAGACACATCCATATTGCAATCACAATATCTGTAGCCGCCTGAGAACCACCATACCATATATCAGCAAAGGCAAGAGTGTGCGTATTCGAAACAAGGGCAGATAGATTGTGGCCAAGACACACTTGAATAGCGAGCCATGACACAAAAAGCCATTTAGACTCCTTGACTATCACTTGAAGTTCTAAATGCATGTTTCTACAACAGTGAGGGATACAGCCAAATCAGACCAACAAGTTGGCTATGGCTTCGGCGAAGACGGGGATGCATACGCTTTAACAGAGGTTGCTGCAGCATGCCAAAACATCCATTTGACCGGAATACAATAAGCCATCATTCATCGAGCATACGAAGATGAATACTAACCGGTACCGAATCCTAGTGCCAGAGGAATAAGATGGAAGAAGCACATGGGAAAGCTATGCTACTAACCTAACTGAAGCAACACAAGGACTTGCTGCAAAATCATAAATGCAGGCCGCCTTTCAGACCGACCTATCACGACATCAGGGCCACAACATACCACAAGCACTCCTACATAGAGATTAGCGCTCACTATGGAAATCAAGGGGTAGTATGAATGCAATGCTTCTCCGGCGAAGATATGTGGCAAAACTTACGGGAGTAGACGCGATGCGCAAAGAATGTCTGCACAGTGACTGATGAGCAGACCTGGAAGTAGATGGTGTCAAAGCCAAGATAAGGGCATCCACCACTGGAACCGACTCGGCACTCACTATGTTGATTTGATGCATTGAAAATTCCCTGTAAATATGCAGTGGTTTCATGGGTAAGGGGAATTGGTAGGGGACGGAACGGTGAACGACCATGAGACACCCGATACCTACCACGTCCCCCACTTCAGAGCCAACGGATTATTGTAATTTTTGACGGACCACCAATATAAAGACTGAGCACTGCATGCACTGTGTAATGTACATGGTTTTGGGCAACAGTAAGCCTCCACATTATTCCCTCGAAACAGTCGAAGAGCACCGAAAAGGAGATACCAACAGTTGAAAAGCTTGCAAAGTCCTTTACAACGGAAGATGAGGAGTATGCCTCAAAAGATAAATGTGTGAAATGCTCACCATAAAACGCCCACCTGAGAAAGGGTTGGAAAATGGGCGATGAGTGCACATTTAAAGAAAATGTGGAGAGACGTACCACCAGTTTCACCGGCCTTCCATCATTTGGGAACGCACAATAATAGCTAGAGGTCTGGATAGTGAGGGCACCGAAGCATCTGCCAAATATGTTAGGTTAGCGCTGTCATACCCATCCTTGAGGCTGGAGGTGACTGACAAAGCGGCGAGGAGGATGCCAAATAACGAGCCACCCAAGATATTGACTGGAGTGGCGTGGATTACCTCCATGATGAAGGGCAAAGAGGTGGACCAGGGAACAAAGCACAAATCCAGACACGCTATACATGAGCTCAATTTATTGGAAGCAAGTATAGGAAATCCAGATGATGCTTGGGAGGCTCAACGCGACAGATTTAATAATTCCCCACAGGATTATTTACTATAGATCAGTGGGGACGAAATTACAGCTGATAAGATATGTGTAGCAATTTTCTCAAGCGGATAGTTCCGATCCCACTCTCTATTGGGTGCCATAGATCCCCCGGTGTTCTGCTGTCTACTATGCAATGAGAAGAAATAGGATATGGTTCACATTGGGATGCCTTGTCTACATTGTCTACATGAGTGGATGCATAATTAGGCTGTACTACGAGCATAGAAACCTCTTTGAATAGCGCGGTAACTGATTGAATGGCTGTTACGTACAAATAAATCACGTGTTCTCATGGATAGATCCGTATATTCAACATCTCGTAATCTGGATGTCTGAGAGATACATGTGCAGTCATGTGATTTATTTGGTGCCAACGAACAATTCAATCAGTTACACATGGAGGGCTATATAGAGGCTGGTTGAGAACCTGTCTACGACAAGCACTGTCCAACGAAGGACCTCAATCATCCTTATCGTATATTTGTCCTCCAGGCTGCGGCTATCAGCACGGCAATAGAGCTGGCGGAACTCCAAACGAGAAAAATTTGAAAGTGGCCTAATCTGTAATGATCGACGAAGTATGAGAGCGATCCCGAACTCTTGTGTTTACATTTTCTGTGCTTTCACGGCCGTGCAGCATCAGCGTGGATCCACAGGAAAAGGCCAACAATGATACTCATTTACCTCCAGCTACGGTGCTACCCCAATAACTATGGGGTCGACAGAAGACTTCTCGGATCATATATTGCATTTCTTTGAGCGGAAGACGGATAGATTCCCTCAGGAACGTTTGGTCTAGATCGGCCTATTCACCCCACACTAATGGGCAATGCACATAATTTATATGCAATCGAATTACGAAGGCACTAAGGTTAAGCGGGCGAGGCGAGTCGAACGTGCACCAATGAGCATCACGTGATGGTAGCATCAAGTCTGAGTCTGAGTCACTCAGACACACTAGGAAGACCCAATTCTTCCGAATCTTAATTCAGACCGACAGCAAGACCACGGTGGCTAAAGAACTCTCTTTGCAAGGTTCCTGAGTGGTTTCTGGCATCATTGGTACGCGAGGCGATATAACCATAACCAGGTAAAGCAGGAGGTCACTTGAGATGAGAATTAGGCTGATGTGAATGCAGAGATAGATTTTGGATCACAATCAACTAACGTGTTCTGATGCTTCCGTATGCAGCAAGTACTGTAGTGTTACGACCTTAGGCCACATCACAGGTCAACAAAAATTTTCTCACCCCCGGAACCGCGCTCCGAGGCTCCCACAGTCACCAAATTCTCAAAATTGATTTCCTTTTATATCTGATCTAAGGTCGTAACAGTACGGTACTCAAAATTTTTCACAAAGATACAAGTATGAAAAAAGCGGACATCACGTGCGTTTGTACGCGAGATCGGGAGATGAATCGGAAACTGTGAATTGTATCGGAGGCAGTTTTCGGAGAAAGCCAGACGCACGTGAGCTTTCAAAAAGCCAGCCCAAGGTAATGAGCGAGAAAGTTGCAGCAGCCAACCTCGTTAATAAGGGTGAACAAGGGTAAGCACGCCTGATGCTATCGACGTCTCAAGCCACTCACTGGGGTTATGTTCCTTTCTCGAACAACCTTTGAACCGTCAACTCTAGGAGCGCGTTGGCGAAACTCCTCGCTTTTAGCATCGCCCTCGCTGTGGTTCCTATCTCTACATACTTCATTTCTCTCTGGTATATTTTTAATGGTGCATATGAATGTCCATTTTCTCGCGGCTCGTCTGCGTGTGGCTCTATAGCCTTGTGGCAACATGCTCACGGTCCTTTTACCACCCTCTATACCAACTTCCAGGAAACGGGATCTTCGCTGCCATATCAGCCGTCACGTCAGCCAACCTCGTCCTAGTCTTATACATCATCCTGTCTGTGCTCGAAGATCAGGGCAATCAGCCACGTTCCGAACCCGCTAAAACCAGCATCGAGTCTCGAAAATCTCGTTGATCCTCTCCGGGCTCCAACTCACTTCAAAATGTCTAACGCCCCCCTTCCCGCCGCTGCCAGCACCACCGCCGCCGCCGCCGTTCTCCGTTCTCCGTTCTCCGTTCTCACATTCTCACCCCCGTTCCTCGTGCATGCCATCCCCCCTTTTTAAGGCATACACACCGCTTTTCTCTCGGCATTATGGGTGCTATTACTAAGATTGGCGTGGAGCTCGGACGAACTAAAGATAATAGTGGAATGGTCTGGAATACTGTGTTCATGGAAGATATTGGTGGGGACGCATGGAACAACGCGTTAAATCCCAGGGACCGGGGACCGGAACTTTTACGAACACCAAATTGTTCGTTGCCCTCATAACCAATAATGCAGTCATTTGGTCTGGAACCCTCGGTATGATTAGTGTCTTCTCGTTATACACAGATATATATATATATTTTCCTTGGTCATCGTGTGATTGCCAATCACAATATCACAAGAATGTGTCAAGAGAACCTTGAAGCCTGTGACCACATCGAAGACCACTCGTTCAGTAGAAGCTTCTTTCTCATGGAGTAAACTCATTTTCTTGGGTGATGATGAATTTTAATTTCTCTCGGAGGCTACAGTACAACATGGGACCAATGGATGAATGGATGGGTGGACGGATGGATGGATGTGGGTGAATGGGTGGTACGACCGGGATCAACAAGTTCAAGAAGATAATATGAATGAAGGAGGATACGGCGATTAGGTGGGGGGTGGGGGAGAAATGTAATGGTACCACTTCACTGCGAACAAAGTAGCATAAAATGAAACGACAATGAATGCATAGGGAGGATGCGAAATCTGAGTAGGCGAGAACGAGCGTGCTGAGATTTAGAAATGAGTGTTGGTGGTCGGTTATACAATGATCCAGAAAAGAACGAATGGCGCTGGCAAGCGAAATAGGGAGCGTGGAGGCGCAGGGAAACTGGCAGAAAAACGGGCGATGCGAAAATTTGAAACCTAGCACGTCATATGCCTTGAGAAGAATAGAAGGCCGCAGTAATGGCAAAGAGCAGGGGTGACCAAGAAGGCGAATCGTTCAAATGAGGACAAAATCAACCACTGAGAGAAACGAGAGCAGGAACAGGAAGAACCATACATCCACATGCGATCCCAAGAAACAAATCAATTCAAAAGGGGGCATCTGCGAGGTGCAAGTGTGCGGGACAAAACCACCGCGGGGACTTTGGGGGGTGGGTCGAATGACACAGCATCACATAGCGTATCCCTCATCGAACGAATACCCACGTGTGTGATGGAGTAGATTTTTTGTACTAGTGTTTGAAGGCGTGTTTTGAAATGGTGCTGAAGGAAGAGGTGGGACTCGATGCTGGACTCGAATGTCGCAATCGAGGGATACGAGGGAGCTCGAGATCAATTAATTGTAGCTCAGCCTGCATGCGTGCAAACGGCGGAGATATGGTCCGATCTCGACCCTTCAACGACAGCGGTCGCAAGTGTGACTTTTGACGATGCGAGGCACCTTTATGCAGCTGCTGAACAAGTTGTGGCAAAGATGACTGTAGTTGTGATTCCCGCAATGTGGCAAGAGCGTGTGGCATGGTATGATTTTGTTTAGATGGGCCGTCCGACAGAGTCGTCCAGCGACTCGAAGGGCTGGAGGGCCCATCAAAGGCCACGTCACTCCCACAGCTGAACGAGCTTTCGGCAGTATCATAAAGAGACGAGGTGGCAGAAGATTCATGCCCATGATCGCCCCCGAGTGAAGACTCAGTGGCAGTCCAAGGCCACTCATCTACCTCAGCCGCACTGCCAATTATGTCACCTACGCTTGACGTGCTCTCGACAGACCGTGGAAACGAACTGTCTGTGGATATGGTTGAAGGGGGCCGCGTGATTGATAAAGTATGTCTAGCCTTGACAGGTAGTGATGGCAGAGGCCTAGGATTCATTGTCGCGGAGGGGGTGACTGTGTGCGAGGGGGGTTGGGGAAACGAAGAGAGTAAGAGTGCGCTTCTGTGCCGAGGAACGTCAAGATTTTTCACGTGCAGACGAACAGATGAGGGAGGTATATCAGATGCTTGACCATCACTACTGTCAGTCTCAGTTGTGTGGAGGGGTTCCGGGTGACCGGCCACAGGCACGCGACGGAATTCGCCAGAGAACACCGCTGGAATGGGAAAAGCCCTCGAGGCGAGTGTAGGTGTAGTCGACAAATCACCGTGATTGGCGTCGCAGGAGGTATTGGAAAGGGTCAACGTGTGCGAGGAGGAAGTTGTGCACGTCGAAGCTGGCCGCAACGAAGATTTGGCAGGACCACCTTTCACGTTTTCACCTTCACTGAAGTCGACGCTCTCCGGATCGTACGCCTCCGAAAGTAGCGTAGGAACCATCCGCGTTGTCCCATCGACCGGAGTGAAAGGCGGCGTAGGGAGAGGTCCTTTTGGCGCCAATGCGGATGGAAGTGGGGACGGCCGTGTAATCTTAATTGCAAGTGGTTGGGCCTTAGGATGGGGAAGAGGCACGAGAGGTAAAGAGCGAGTAGGAGGTTGGGTCGAACCATTCATCGTAGATCTATGCCTTGACCTGCGCATTTCTGCCTTGTGAGACTCCTGCCCAGGGCCTCCTTCTTCCCCATCCTCCCCGTCGGCGGTTGAATGACTGTTCTCGACGACAGCCTCGAGACCCGAACCAATTAAGCTGATGTCAAGATCGATATCCTCGGCACAATCACGAACGAACGACTTCCATACTCCATCGAGCTCTGGCATGGAACGTTTAGAAGAAACGGAAGGGTTTCTACGCGCCCCACTGCCATGCCGCGCAAACTGTTGGTTTGGCATGCGAGGACTGCTGCTAGCACTAGTGCTGACCGTACCCGTGCTATTGCTTCTATCCCGACTGTCAGCATCAGTGTCCGTGCCAGGTTCTAGCCAAAGGAGGGAAGGAAAAGACGATTGAAATTGGGACTTGGAGGGGGACTGGGGCAGATGCTGTTGAAGAGCCTTCCGTGCTGCAGAGGGGGTAGGAGAAGGAGAGGGAGAAAGGGAAGAGAGAAGGATATCCAGTCCTTGATTACGAGTCAAAGTTTCAGGAGTTGAGAATTTCACAGAAGCAGAAGCATTGACTGTCGGTTCAATTTTCGGAATGGGAGGAGGAGGAGACCAGAACAGACTAGGTCAAAGGAAGCGACGGGGGCAGGGGCTCCGACTGACTGTGCACGAGGCCTGGCAAAAGATGAGGAGCTTGATTTCGGCGTAGGCAGAGAACCTTCGCGGGGGCGATAGCCATTGCCACGCGATGGAGGTCTAGAACCATTACCACGGGAAGAGGGTCTACTGAGAGTCGATCCGGACCGGAGGGCTCGCTCACGCAATCCATGACTACTACGTGACTGAAGGAGGCGATGTATGCTTTTCCCTAGCCGCCCAGACGATGATGGTGAGGGAGGAAGAGCAGGAACAGCTGGCGGGCTATGATTGGGCTCGATGGAGGGGGGGAGAGAGGGCTACGGGCGGCAAAAGGGTCCCAGGGTTCAGGATGTGTAGTAGGGTCCATAATCGATGGTTTGAGGTCGTGATAGGTCTTCTGAGCTTTATTGACACGCTTTGAAGGGGCTCGCAAGGAATCATCACGGGAGCCCTCATAGCGACCATAGCACGCCGGGCCATTGAAGAACGCGGAGAAGGCAAGGACCCAGGTTCAGGCAAAGGTTTCTGCTAAGTGAACGCAGTTTGAATGCAATAAAATCAATTAAAATTCGGTAAAATGCTGGAGCAAGTCGTTTACCAGTGAAGAATACGACACGGTGGGGAGGTCGCTCGCAGCAGTGGGAACAAGAGCCAATCCTTCGATTTGAGGGTGAGCGGGGATTCCAACATGGCCAGCTGTTGGCTTTGATCCCCAAGGAATGGACGTGTTTTTAAGGCTCATTCTACTTGGACTGCGAGGGGGAGACACCAGGGGAGGGGGGGCGACAGATGAAGAGGAAGATGAAGTGGATGGGACTGGAGGTGCAGCGCGAGGGGATTCGAAGAAACCGGGCACCTGTGGTCTGTCGTTGTAATCATAGGTGTACTTGGAACCATAATCCAGAGAGGCGACAGTTGTGAGTGATGTGATAGTAGATGCAGAATTGGAGGTGGGTACGGGATGTTTACCGTGCGAATAGAAGAGGGGGCTGAGAGGAGGAGAGGGGGGCGCAGATGTCATAGGTGTAGTGTCCAGAACCTTGGATCGGTCCTTTGTAGCAGCCATGCTCTTGCGCTTCTTACTGGAACCAAGGAAGGATGAGATGGCCTTCATGATGGGTAGCTGTACCCTTTGGATTCTGCTTTTTTTTTTTTCACGACAGGTCCAGGCACTACTGCCAGAAGCGGTTAGCCGTGTGGGATCCCCTGCCAGAGAGTGAAGGGATCGCGGAGCCAGTGCGAGGTGAGTGAGGCAGGAGGATGAGGACAAGAGAGAGGCTTAGAGACTTGGAGTTCAAAATGGGGTTGAAATCCTTCGACGCATTAACTAACTAGGCCCTCACTCAGGGTCATTTTTTCTCGACTCAATTGTAATATCTTATTCTATCGATCGGGAGCTCACGCGACTCCTGGCCGAGAGCAAAGCCCAAACGCCGAGGAGAAGCGAGGACAACAGTGACAACGATATACAACGCTTATATTTGCAGCGCAGGCAGAGCGTAACAACAAATCAACGACGCATGAGTAGGGACCAGCAGCAGACTGGATATAGAATGTGAGAGGATGCCGTGGGAGGAAGTGTACCAGGCGAATGTATTAAGATAAAGAATGCAATACTCAAGTAGTATATCGAGAAATTGACGAGATCAGAAGTCTTCCTCTAAAGAGCTATCAACACGGAGTGATTATCAGTAACAATTCAGCAACGCCTCAGCAACGCCCGGAGCTAAACTTACAACAATTTGCTTCCGGAACTCGTATCAGATGGCCCGGCAGAAGTCCCCGGGCCAGATGATGAGATATTCACGCCGGCCATGCGATAGTCGGAGACGCGTTTCTCGAAGAAATTGGTCTTGCCCTGTAAGGATATCATATCCATGAAATCAAACTTGAATTTGATGACTGTACGTTAACAAGGCAGGTCCGCGAGAGAAATTTGGATGAACACCCACTGGATTAGGCGAGTTGTAATGCTTCTCATTCCCAAGGGAAACCAGTAGGCGGTCCGCAACGAATTCGATATACTGCTTCATTAGGAGCGCATTCATGCCAATCAATGCGACTGGTAAAGCATCTGGTAAAGGGAAAAAAAATGAATTCCCATCAGAACCTTTATCCGCAAAGTGCCGAATTTACACGCACCGGTCAGGAACTCGATCTCGATGTCAACTGCCTCCATAATGATACGTAACACAGTATCAGGGTGGGGACGTTTCCTTAAATGGCTGAAGAGTAGGCACGCAAAGTCTGTGTGCATTCCCTCATCTCGGCTGATGAGTTCATTGGAGAACGTCAATCCCGGCATGAGTCCTCGCTTCTTAAGCCAGAAGATGGAGGCAAACGAGCCAGAGAAAAAGATGCCTTCGACCGCCGCGAACGCAATCAGACGCTCAGCAAATGTACTCCGCTTGTCTGAGATCCAGCGAAGCGCCCAGTCAGCTTTCTTCTTGATGCATGGAATAGACTCGATAGCATCGAACAAGTGATCGCGTTCGGTGGGATCCTTAATATATGTGTCAATGAGAAGTGAATAGGTCTCCGAGTGGATATTCTCCCTGACAGAGCCACTGCAGCATCAACCAGCCATACCAAATCGAGAATAAGTGATACAACGCGTGACGCACATCATGATTTGGAACCCATAGAAGCAACGCGCCTCAGCGGCCTGGACCTCGCCGCTGAACCGCTCAACGAGATTCTCGTTGACAATCCCATCCGACGCGGCGAAGAACGCAAGAACGTGCGAGATGAAGTGGCGTTCGTTGTCGTTTAGCTTGCTCTCCCAGTCAAGCGAATCCTTGGACAGATCCATCTCTTCAGCCGTCCAGAAACTCGCCTCAGCTTTTTTATACATTTGCCAAATCTGGACAGAAAAGATGTTGGGAAAGCGAGACGCGAACGACGCGTTAGCGAAGGGGAAAAAGACAGTACACGACGTGCAGAACGCGTCTGAGAAGGCACTCACCTCGTGGTACTGAATGGGGAAGAGAACGAAGCGGCGCGGTGAGGGTTTCAACAGTGGTTCATCTTTTTCGTCCAAGTCCACATCCCCTACGAAACGCGTCCGGAACTCCTCGACAGGCTCTTCCTTGAGAGACTCTTCCTCCTTTGCGTTGGAGGCTCGTTCCAAGTCATCAAAAAATGCTGGGGCCTTGATAGGCGTCTCCAGTGACATTTGGTTGAACGAAGCGGCAGCCTTCTTGGATGGTGTCTCAATCGGAGAGGTAGTGGAGAGCGTGGCGGTAGGGGCCATGGCCAATTTAGTAAGCTGAGAATGGATGTTGTGGTGAAGGGAGTGGAGGTGGAGGTGGAGGTAGATGTGAGACGGGTTGAACCTTTTTGTACCAGCCCAGGATGCAAAAACCTTCCGGGAATAGTGAACCAGTCCGACAAAACAAACATCACGTGTTTAGGGTTGGGGTTAGTAGCCACCGCCTTCGTACATCATAGACGTCTATTCTTTGGATGGCACTACTGTACAAGTAGATATACAGCTGAAAGGCCAATAGAAAATTAAATTACGACAAGAATCCCCGGATCGCCCCTCCAACATTTGCGGTGTCGATTCTGCAGGTTTAAAGTGAGTTGGATAGGCACCAAAAAAATCAAAGGATACGCACAAGAACGTGTCATGACCCCACACGCCCCCAAGCTCGTAATAGGTGACATCCTCGTTTCCAGCAAGTCGAAGTGCATCTGCGAGCTCGCGTTGTTGTTCAACTGGGAACAATATATCCGACTGGACACCAAGGATTAAGGATGGTATAGAAGCCAAGGGAGCCACTCCAGCCGCCAAATCCGCCATGTATTGAGGTGGCCTGGAAGTATGAAGAGGCAGACGGCCAGAATTCGCTGTCTTCCGTGGAGTTGGAACTGAAGACTGTAGCTTGAGGTCATTAAGGGTCGGAAGCGTCATGTCGAACAAATCCATCGCTTTGGAGATGTAGATGAGGGAGTTGGCATCATATTTCAAACAGAATTGTTCTCCCTAATCCAAAAGTATGAGGCCAGAGAGAATGACTAATACTCTCACAAGGAAAACAAACCTGATGATCCAAGTATGTCTCGATGAGGAAGTCGGGACATAAGAGGGGGGTTCGAGAGTGTCCCTCGCCGAATGCAGTCCCACCTTCCGTAGGTGAAGAGCGGACCTTCCTCCCAAAGCGCTGTTCCCACTCAGGCCCAGAGCGATACGTGATAGTCGCAATTTCTAGAAATATCCAGCTCAGCGCACAACAAAGAAGCCGGGCGGAAGGTTACTAACGTCGTGCTAGCTTCATGCCTGTGTGAGGGGGTGTCCCATCGTAATAAAATCCTTTGTTCCAATTCGGATCTGCCATAAGGACTACAGCCCCACGAGATATCAGCCCCCAGCACATCCACTAAATCCAGAAAAAGATCTTACCGCTTCTTTGCGCAAACCGCATGGCAATAGCACTAGGACTACTTCTAGCGGTTCCACTAATGCTCACAATTTTTCCCACTCGATCAGGGTGCAACCAACCAGTTGCAAGACTAGTCATACCCCCCATGGAACTCCCTACGGTCGCATAAAGCTTACTAATGCCTAACGCGTCCAACAAACGAAACTGAGCACGCGCGATGTCCCAAATCGACAACACGGGGAACCGCGTAGCATAAGCCTCGCCTGGCGTGAGTGGATTCAGCGACGAAGGACCCGTCGATCCATAGCATCCACCCAGGACGTTTGTGCATACGATGAAAAACTGATTTGTATCGAGAGCCTTTCCTGGCCCTATGAATTTCTCCCACCACCCTGGAGCTGGATTAGCCGGCGTGGAAGCTGCGTGGGACGATGCACTGAGACCAGTATGTAGCAGAATTGCGTTGTCTCTCGCAGTGTTTAGAGTACCCCACGTCTCGTAAGCAATCTGGAATCCTGGCAGGGGTGTTTGAGAATAAAGCACAGGGAAAACACCTGGATGCTGATATATCTTATATGATGTGGGATTCGGCCTCGCATACGCAGGTTCTGGCCCACTTGACGATGGAGACAAGTCGGACGATTCCAATCGAGATTGACGTTGAGCATGCGCGTCGACACATGGAAATGATGGAACTGTCTTCGCAGATACAGCTAATGCCAGTCTAGAGCACGAAGAGGTCAAAGTGCGTGCTGTCCCAGCAGCTCCCCGCAGCGCGAGAGCCCCGACACGATGCATAAAATTGTCAAATGCCACCAATTGCGCAATCGCTAGTCTCGTGACCAGATTCGCGAGACGACGCAATCGCGGATGCAAAGTGCCTTTCGGCACACCCGTTATCTCCATCTTGCCAATTTGATATGGCTACAAAGGGCACCTGACAAAGCGCGTTTATAGACAGGGACTCGTCACGTATCAAACGCTTGACTGTTGACGGCTCCCCCGATAATCCCTCCAACGATTAAGCAGGGTCAGTACTAAGAATCAAAGAAGCCGGAGGGTACACACGGCACCTGCACACCGAATGTTCGGGACAGTAACAGGGTAGGTGAACGAAATGTATCGACCATGAAGGAGACACTGGTCCGAAAATATCACAATTCAATCCATCCACAAGGTGGGAATGTAGGTACAGTACTGGGTGCAGGGAAGCGAAAGATTGATATCTATATGTTAGCCAAAAGAATAGACCAGAGATACCCAGGAATAAATGATGCACAGGGAAGTGACTGCGACCGGAAAGGGATGCAGACCAGTTTTAATTCGGGCCAATGAATTGGAAGAGCACCCGCCGCAGGAAGCTAGAAAGATGCTCTGGGTCGCACTACAAATTCAAACCATATCAGGTGGATCAATTCTGATACTGTTCATGACTGTTCGTAAAAAACAAACCTGATAGGTGCTCTGTTGGGGAGAGAATCGTTCGGTCAGTATATGTAGTCGAAGACGTTCAGACTCAGCTCCGTCATCTCACCATCACCATGCCCATGCCGGCTGCACACAACTAATCCAGTGCACGCAACAATAAAATAGTGAAGTGCCACGCTTCAAAGACAACCACCACATACTTTGGACTCACCAGACTATCGCCTCCGGGGATGAAGGGCAAAACGCCCTTGCCTCGCAACATAAACCACGCACTCTCAAGCGCACGCGGGAGGACATACATCGTCAATTCTGTCCTTCTTCTTGCATCCTCTACCAACAACGCCCAGCCGCACATGGCCCCTACGAGCCACCATGATGCGCGGGACATGAACAAACCCTCCCGCATTGCAGTAGACATGTATTTCTGCGCCCATTTCGAATTGTACCCTTGTGTCTTCATGCATAGCAGCGCTATACCATAGTAAGTCAGAATCCAGAGGTGCACCAGGACAAAAGAGAAAGGAGCCGATACATTGATAAATGAACACAAAGACCCCCAGGAACGTAGAACTCCGTACGGTCCCTTTAAAACTCCGGAGGAACATCTTGAAGGGTGCCTTGATGAACGCCTTCCGCCCAAATATAAGCATAGGGAGGACGTGCAAGGCACCATACATGGGGAGCGTCCACGCGAAGACCTTGGTGAAGCGATCCACTTCTACCCACAAGCAGCTATCCACCCATGGGTGAATAGTCTCGCAGTTGACAGCGGGTCCATTGAAGTTGCCCATCTTGGCCCGGGCTAGAAGATCCTCCATGAAGGCCATGTTGTTTGGCGTATTTCCCTAAGGAATGACTCAGGGAACAAACCTTTGGGTGATGACGACAACTCAACTGGTTTCTTCATAAGCCGTTCCAACGGTTCGATAGGGAACGAATTGATTCGATACGCTGTACGATTAATTGGAAGGCTCTCGGAATGTATCCTAGCGGCTGCGAGAATCCTGATAAGTCGAAATCAGCGGTTGACAAGGTTGAGGACAATGTAGTATCCACCAATTATAGTATGAGCGAGGAATAGCATCTGGCCTCAAAAGGAAGGAGTACATGATTTGACCGCAGCTGCCGTGGATGAAAAATCATCACGAGGATTATTAGGTCGATCTATTTCAAGATCTGAGTGACGAACCATAATCCAAAAACTATGGTGGAGCCGTAGGGAACATGTACACCCCATCGCGGGCTCCATGCATTCCACGTGCCTTGTAAACCACTAGGGGGAGACCAGATGAGAGGATTGACGACACACACTGGCAAACCCATACCGTACGAATAGTTGTTGTGAGATCATCATTCGTCGAGACTTCTTTTCCCATAGTATACTCAAGCCAGCGAGTGCGCCGGCTGCAGCGGCATGCCATCTCGACACGTTGAGACGCGAAAAACCCTTCTCCGCAGCAGCGGTCGGGTGGGTAGCAACCCCGTCCAATTCTTTGGTGGCAGGTGATGCGTGATATCCATCGGGTGAAACCGTCATTTTTTGTGGTGGCAACTGAGGCCATTCTTCACCTACAGGGTGCAATCCCACAGTCCGGGAAGGGGGCTGCAGGATGGCAAGCTGCTCGTGGATGGAGAGTAGTGGAAGACTGTTGAGGACAAATTTGTAGATGAATGCGAAAGAAGCCAGCATCGCAGAGAATCTAAAGGTGTCTGCGCCTAGCAATGCATGCAAGGTCGTACTAAGGCGAGGCTTCCTTGAAAAGCGTAGGGTAAGTTCACGACGAAGATAGTGGTGCCGAGGCTGCCTACCGTGGGCCACGAATGAGACGGAAGATCAGAATGGATAGACTGATAGCAGCGCGAAATGTACCCCCCAACACGCCAGCTCCTGGTGATTCGGATTAAGTAGAGATAGAAAGAGGATTGGGACTGGGTATACTAACTCAATGCACCGCGTAACGCATGCTGTAAACAGAGATTAATAGTGTGGAGAGGTACGGGGGCTGTCTGGCGTCCTTCCAGATGGAGGACCTCTCTGCATACGCATCGTGATCATTCATGAGAGCTACAAAGTCCTGAAGCAATTTTACAGATGAAGAAGCGTTGCCATAGAGCGCGCTTGAACTAGAGAGAGATGTGGGGCCACTGCGTGGTGAAGACGACCGTGGATCCGGCTCTACATATTCGGGGTGCTTCAGGAATTGAGACATGACCAGGCTTGCAGAGTCGAGATTGCAGGAGAACACTTCTCGAGGTCGTCACTGGGGATTAGAAAGATCGAGTAGTGATATTATCCGAGGACAGGTCGGTCTAGTGGCTTGAATTTTAGGATTTCCGGATGCAAAAACCGAAAATGGTCCAATTGCAACACAAGCGCTGAGGTGGAGAAGGTGTATTGGAAACGGTAAATGTTGGAATGATTGGAAGATATCCCAAAAAGGAAATTTCCCGAGCGCACGAGGATATTATGTAATATAGGCAACAAGATGGGCGCTTGGTTCAAATTGTCGAATGAATTAAAGCAAAATGGGAACTATGCCGTTGGCTCTTCAAAGAGCCTACAACATTGTCCACTACACTACAATTCACTATTTCCCCATCCCCCCACAATAGTAACACTTGCAGCAAGAGTTATTCTTCCAGAGATCGAGATGTGATATTCTGTGTAGTATCCTACACTTTTGATTCCTTGCCACAGCAGTTCATTGGGTGAACCATCATCCTCAACACTGCCTGCCTTTTAGCGGCCATGTTTCTTCACCTCCTTCCGTCTCCGCTCACCAACTACTTCCTTCACCTCCGCCAAAACCGCCCCTTGTCTCCTCATCTCATGGAGAATCATCTGATTTTGCCATGAAATTGCATCTATCGAGTCCGCCACCATCCGCAGGACTTGGGTCCCAGTGTCGTAAGGCAGGCCATTGGGATCCTGAGTATTCATCCTTCGCAAGCCGCCCAACGCTCCAGACATCCTTGCCTGATGAGCTCGAGAAGGAACCACAAGTGCTAAAGGGTTCGGGTCGTATAGCATGGCACCGTCCTCCGTATCCTCATCATCATCGTCATCCTCCGAACTGGCGCCCTCAGAGTCAGGGCAACGCCCGAGCCACCACTGTTGGTGTCGCGGCTTTCTCCCTTATTCTTAGATCTCGACGGAGGAACGCATTTCTGTTTCTTGGCTCGGCACCGGAGACAGGCTCTTCCGGAGATAGGGATCTCACACGGCTTCCTTCGCATTGATGCACCTAATGCACCGCCCACTCCGGTCATTCCTACAATGGTAGACACACAGGTCCCACAAATCACGAGTCAGTACGAGATACTTCAGTTGAAGCACCATCCGCGGCATGGGAGAAAGAGGCGGCGGGGGGGCACAGACGGAAAACAAGAGATGAAAGATAGGATGGGACACACACCTATCTCTTTTGGCCGCCTCCTTGGCTCGAGCGTGGAGTTTGGCACGGTCTTTGAATTTTCGCGCGTCTTTACCCTGTCCTGGCGTTCTGTCCTTTTGGTTCTTGTTAATTGCGCTAAGCTTGACCGCCGTTTGGCCGTCTCCCGTTCCTTCTTGGGGTACGGCCTGATATCCAAGATCTGGATCTCATCGGAGTCCGAGTCGTCCTCGCGCGCCCCGGGTTTGCCCATGGTTGTTCTTCGGGTCGTTTTCGAAGGGCAGAAGCTGGATGGAAAGAGGTGGGTGAGCTGATCGCATGGGGAAGTGCAGGACCTTACGAGCAAAGCAATTTAGGGCAAGGTTGAAACTGTTTGTTTGCGAAACGGGAAATGCAAGTGCGGCAAAATCCGCGCGACAAAACACACGATTGAGCCAGGGTGGGCGAACTGCGAGCGTTTCCCGGGTAATCCACACTATCTGAGAGTCGAATTATGTATGCTTTCATAGCGTTAATTCCCGGGGGCCGCCACCTTTCCCCAGAAAAGCGCCCCGTAAGCGCCGATTGTGCTTCCCTGCGCCGACGTCTGCCACACGACTAAACCACTACACCTTTCTTTTGTATGACCTCGAATCACACACCCAGTTTTTCCATAGCTCTAGGTGTCCAAGAGGGGTGAATATGCTAGGATTCCAATGGGCGAGATGATCCCGAGGTCGTGGGGCCACAAGACCTCTGAGCGTGCTAGTCGGGTGTACATAGGATACTGAAGGCCAAGGCTCGTCTGGAAATTGTCGTCGCTGGGAACGGAGTGTAACAAGGATACTGGATACTGAGATATCGAAGATCTGGGACTATGGAATAGGGTGTCCAGTGTTGGTCGGATGGATGTGAACAAGCCGCATTTTTAAGCCCACTGATGGTAGAGAGTCGGTCCGACTACACATGACATCCTAGCCGCCGTAGAAAAGATTCAGTACTGTTCGAGGCATCGAACGGAAAATAATTTGTGTCAACGACACGAGAACGACAAGAACTTGGGCTACAGTTTTAATTGTTTGATGTTCATTCGAAGTGTGCGAATTCCGCTGCGATTTTGTAAAGATTCGGAAGCCGCGTGGGGTCTACACAAGGGCGTTTCGTCGCCTCAATAATCCGAAAGCGCTTTCGGAATCCCTGATCGGGGGGCACCAAACATTTGCCGACGTACATGACTTGGTTGAGGGTGTGCGATTTCAAGGACTGACATTGTTGAGCTATTACTGTAACGCCCGCATTCTGTTACTGTAATATGCGGGATCTCCAGGTCTCCAAATTTGCGGCGTGGAGAGAGACCGATGATATTACTGCAAGAGGCGAGACTCGGCATATATGCCGAGTCTCGGCCATATCATTTCCGCATACGGACCAGAGACGAGATGCCACTCATTGACACTCTACCGTAAATGAGGGAATATATGATGCCCCAGAAACTCCTGATGTAGAAACCTAATTTGACCTTCAATGAAGCCGATTTGGTGACTCCAATAAAATTGACCATCGGCTCCTAAGGGAACGAATTGAAGAGAGTCAAATTTGTCGAATACAATGCCCGAGTATCATGCCTGTGCAAATATGGATTCACTGGCAGAGCACAGTGGACCACAGCAATACCGTATGGAGGATACGCAAGTGACCCACGAGGTATGTCATGGATGTGCACGCGACAATAACCCACCGCACAGGGGACGATAGCTGAAAGAGGGGGCGGTCGCAAGTGGGAAGTGCAAGGCGGTGCCGGTCCTTATCTAGTCACTACTATACCTGCTCCCTGACACTGAGACCGAACCCCTCACACACCTAATGCTGCATCAATTTGGACTCCAGCACACCGTTCTAAGTGGCGAATATTTCAGGTTTGGAAGCCTCGGGGAACCGCACTAGACTAGACGCGAAAACTCCTAATGAAGATCGAAGCAGGATGGTTCTGGATATCAACCATAGTGTCAAGGGTCGTTAGATGTAGCAATCAGAATGAGGGGTTCTACACACCACGAGGACGAGTCGGGTAATGGATGGGTGGGCAAGGAGTGATCTAAGTAGGTATTGATATGGAAGGCAAACATACAATATGAACGGAGCGCAAGGGTTTGATTGTACGGCAGGGGAAATGTTGAAAAGTGTTGTCCGATTGATAAGTTAATAGAACAAGCATTTAGATCCCGTCTAGAATCCTTTTCCGTTGGGCACGAAGCCGTAATCGTATACTCTACCTTCCAAATCTCGTAGTCGATCATCGTCGCTCCATTGTGCGATTTCCAGCGGTGAGATGCCCCAGTCGATACCAAGTTCATTAGGTGCAGTTTTGTCAGTCACGGTCATAACCGTGTTGGCTTCCCGCTCTTTGCCATACGGATCTTCCCATCTGATGCGAGGGACATTTGAGTCAGTGTCCATTGATAATGGAAAGAAACCGCCCCCACTCAATACTCACCTAAAATCAATGCAGAGGGCACTGATGGAACCCCCGTGGAAATACGGCCTCACACCCCTCTCGAACGCGGCTCGCCTCCGAACTTCTGCTGTGGCCGGCTGAATCGCCCTTCCATCATCCTTCGCATTAGCCAACATGTCTGCTTCCACATCGTCCGCTCCTCTAATCACTGGATCAGGATACGGCGCCAGCGCATATCGCTTCTCCTGTCGATACGGTATGGAATCGGGCTCCCACCAGCGCTCCGTGTGGTTCAATCGGGCCTCGAGGAACTCAGTTTTCGTAAGAGGGCGCAGTGGCGGTTCTGGGAACGATGCGACTTGTTTGGTGCGGCCCCAGCTGAATCCTCTGCCCACACCGGACGGGATCTGCTTAAGGAGATTATAGTGGACGAAGCCGGGTCTACCAGTGTTGTCGAACTGCTGCATGGTATGACTGCAGAAATCGCCTGAAGCCTGTGCCGCTTGGCAGACCTGCGGCACCGACGTATCGACCAGGAAGTGCCCATCGCTTTCGTAAAGCAAGGAATGCGAATCGGAAGATGTCCTTGTCACCATCACTGAAATAATACCAGTACTGCCAGTCAATGAGCATGTATTGAGATAGCAGCATGGTGTCCAGGTGGCGGCGTTTGTCGATCAAGATCTGCCCAGCCTCCTGTTCCCACTCATCCCTGCATTGCACGCCCAGAATGTGCCACATTGGGTTGTTAGCAGATGTTTTCCAGTAGTCCACCCAGAACATAGCGCCTAATCGCTTGTAGTTAGGCTGGTCAAAGAATAATTCGGGCGCTTGCGTGGGAAGGTTATCGGAATCCTGTAGCATTGTTTATTTTAGAGTCGATGTCAAGAAGCCACGGAAGGTGTCCAGCTTACAAGGTAGATAACTTCGGCCCATTCAGCCTCGACAATGGCTTGCGCTTTTAAATGGTAATTCTTGGTACGGCTAGTGTCTTTGGACCGATTGGCCTGAACCAGCTTGGCCCCGAGCTGATCGAGCTCTTTTCTAATGGGATCGTCATCATCGGGGCGTTCGCTGGCAAAATGAAAGACGGCTGCGGGCAAAGTAGAGCCATACTCTGCACAGCCCACAGTCAGTGAAACGAGGGTATGCCAGGTGTAGTCCATACTCACCATGCCGCACAAGTCTGAGGGTGTACACGACGCGCTGAAGAGTGTCGGCATTGCCAGCGGTGAAAACCATGCCTCGACCTGTTCCGACATAACCTCTCCCACCATGTACCACGTGTTTTGCTTCGAAGGCGCCAGCATCACGCTGTTCCTCGAGGTAGCGGGCCATACGCTCACGGTGCCCCAGTACGGCCGTTGAGTTCATAACAGCCCAGATTAGACTCGCCTTTGCAATGAGATCTTTGTTGTGATTTGGAATGACGTCCGAACAGGTTTGCAAATTCCAGGCGACGAAGTCTGCGGGTTCCCAACCGATTCCAGGGGCGTTGCGCCAGGCATCGAGTCGCTGTTCGAGAGTAGCGTCGAGTGGGAGTGGATACAGGTGGGTATGTGGTACGTCAGGATATAGCGGTAGAGGCAGTCTAGAACGGGAAGAAGATGAAGTGCTGGGTGGAGAACGCCAGCGGGAAGATGAAGCAGCCTGGCAAGTACTATCAGCGACGGTTGCCCTCTGGAGGACAGAAAGAGGATGCGAACGGGTAGCGTTGCTGAGAAGGCTAGTATACACAGGAGCCCAATGAAAACGGCGGCGAAAAGGCGTTTTGCGAGACCACCAGAGATGGGGTTGCCTTGTCTAAGGAGGGTGCGAAGGGTCGCTAGGGTTCTAGCCACGAAGGTTGAGTGGACCTCGTAAGGACTACCGCCGTAAAAGGTTTCCTTAGGATATTCTGCCCCGTCTTCGAGTGGGCGCTTGAAAGTGGGGAGGAGGGACTGGGCCATTTGTGGGGATGGTTGAGGCGAGTCGCAGTCTTTATTACTTCGCTCGCAGCAAAGGTCAATACCAGGTATTATAGTAGGAACAGCTTTGCGGTTTCCACATCAGAGCTTCTATTTACGCCCATCCGCAGTTTCTAGGCATAAAGATTTCACATCCACAAAGAAATCCATATTTTGTCTGTTGGCCAGGCACAGACCTACTCCCTATAATGGAAGATGAGGCGCCCCATGAACCTCCTAACATTGTCCTCAGAGCAGAATGATCCACGAGGCTGTTCAGACAGTACAAATGACCCATCAACAATTGGCAATCGAGTACATCACTCTCACGTTCGACGTGCAGTCGTGCAAAAAATTTAACATGGTGCCTCTCGATCTGCATCTAGCGCTATGTCGAAATAGTCCTCTCCATCCGACACAGTCATTTCGGTTGCCCGAAATAAACAACACTTTTATTAGCGTGTATACTAGTAACTGTATATATGCCCCACTTACTGGGTGTTTGCCCTGCATTGGGCGTTCATTCCGACCGAAAACCCAACAATCGAGCCTACCCATGTCTCTAACCATCGCATCCTAAGTCCGTTCATGGTGGCTTCCCAATTCAATACTAGGGATTCTAGTCTGCTGTGCTCCTCATATTTTTCGATTAAATTGAAGGATGATCCATTGATGCGTAATGTAGCCACGACTCAGCTAGATCCTTCAGAGCAGGATCCGAGAGCAACGATGAGATATGATGAGCAAGTGCCCTTGATATTTTAGGGGGGTATTACATGTATTGTGATGGTCATCAACGAGAAGGGGACAAAAAGGAATGATAGATGCAGGATATAGGAGGGCGATGGTAAATTAAGAGATACAGTATGGGCCCAAGATTTTCCCAACAAACGAATGACAGCAAGTTGCGCAGCAAGGCTCGGTATTAACGAATAGATCAACGAAGGCGATCCGCTCGCAGAGTGCGGCAGGCGGACGGCGGAGCATATTACCGACCAGGGAATATGTCGTTCAAATTGAGCGGCGGTGCAGAACTTGCGAAGGTGGCTTCTGATATTGGGGCCGTTGTGGCTAATTTTCGCCCGTCGGACCCCTACGAGTTCGGAATGCGTCTCATACGTGCCGAAGCCAGGCGCTACGATCTCGGACGGCCGTCGCATCCATGCCGCGCCCAACTCTGGCTTCATGCCAAAATCGCTACTAGCGTGTTTTACTCCATCCGTCGGGTGAATCGAATCCAAAGTGAAATTTGAGGGTGGACGGGCACTGACATCAGAGCGACGAGCAGCTTCGAGGTCGAGGTCACGGTGGGCATTCCGAACGGTCGACTGACTAATCAAGATCTTCTCCCCCTTCGATGACAAAGCATGTGAATAAAATATACACGGAACACATAATCCAAAACGTACATCCACCGAGGACAATTGGTCCTTGGAATACGAGTCCCATACTCCGAAGAGGCAGCAGAGGTGTGGTTTCCGCTAAACGTCAACTTGCTTTTGAGCGCAACGAAGAAGCCACTGCGACCGCTAGAAGAGTCCACAAGCCTAGCGGCACCGGCGAGGGTATTTGGCTGAGTGCCACCTCCAAATAGTGGATCGCGGCAGTTCAGCATAGCCAAAAGCGACTGTTCAGGGGTGCGTCAATTCACATACTTGACTGGGGATACTAGAGGACACGCACGTTCGAGTACAGACGGGCGAGGCAAACACAGATGACGAGATGTCGGTTATCGCGATATGAATAAATGAGCCCGAGTTTGATAGCGGCAGCGACGACGGGAATGGCAGCAGCCTCGATGGTGAGGCGTATCAAGCGCGCCACAATACTATCGGTGTCTTTGAAGCCCGTCTGCGAATTCCAGAGAATGTGGACAAGGAGTAACGCAGATGAGGACATCTGCGAGGATCGAGCCTCCAAGCCAGAACCCAGGAAGCAAGTCGCGAATGTAATGGAAAGTCCTGACGTGGTATGCCTGGGAAGAGGAGACCAAGGTGAGAGTGAAATTACATGCCACACATCTCTTTGTTACGTACCAAGAACCCAGTCTTGAAGGCGAAAACGCATTGAGCAACGGTTACCATAGCGATGATGAATGGCATGGTGAACTTCTTGCTCAGCTTCCAAATACGGTAGACGAAGAACAATTGGACGATCATCGATACTGTCGAAGGAGAAAGTGACCCGTCGGTGCTTGGCCGCCCTCTTGGGAGACTAGTGCAGCACTTACCGACCCCAGAGCTGATGGGAAGAGTGGCCCACGTCCAATCAAGCTCATGAAGAATGTTGACATCCCCCCAGTATGACACCAGCACTCGCCATGCCGCGTGGGTAATGAGAATTATGAAGAACGTGTCAAGGAAGAAGACACTGTACACCAAAACTTTGATGTAGGTGAGGTCCTTCGGGAACCTCAACCAGTAGATGTACAGTTGCAGGGTAAGAATGCCATACAGAGCCCAGTTGAAGCATTGGGCAAGGAACTGGAAATAAAGATGAGAAAATGACTTCCGAGGGCCGTCCTGGGCCAGCACAATACTCACGAAGGGCCCAAATGTGGTGCTAAGGTTAACGACGTCCTTTGGGAGGGTGCCGTAGGGCAGAACGACTGTCGTGTAGTTTGTCATGGGGTGGTACTTTCAGAGGCTATGGGGGAGGGCTGACGTCGAAAAGAACCGGCCAACGCAGACCGTGCGAGGTAAAAAGCAGTATCTGCCACAAGGCCTTATTTATGTTGGCGCAAGAGCGGTCCTACCCTATGACCCTATATTGCGGTTTTCGGAACAATAGGCGATATCTACTCTATTGCGGATTGGAACCACAAGCTTTTGAGTCCAGAATGTCAGCCTCGAGCTAATCAAATAGCGCCGGAGACAAATATGACGCAAACAAGCAACCAGACGTCCCAGATATCGATAGTGGCAACAAGTCCTCGCAGCATGGCAGCCGGATGTTTCTCCTATCAGTGAGAGTCACAAAAGGGCGACCGCACTACAAACGCAAACACCAATGGGGTCAATATCCCTTGTCGGCTTTAGATCGGCACCCTCGGAGGTCAAAAATACAGGCAATCCCGAAAAAGAAAGACCCTGAGAGAGTGCAAGGCCTAAACATCGACCCGCTTGGAGCCTTGATATGTGGTTTTCTCAGTGCGTTGCCTTGCTCAATGCTGGGTGTTACACCCTCGGAACATTCCGAAAGGGGTGGAGGTAAACGGCCTCAGAAGATGCAAACATGACCCTGCACCTCGTGTGAGGGCTTACAGCAGAGACCGGCAGTGAAAAAAGCCAAGACCGAGGACAATGCACTTGTGCTGCTTTTACCTTCGGAACATTCCGAATACGGCGGAGGTAAGCGGCGTCAGAAGACCCTACCCTCCCTCAGAGTCGGGGGTGAGGGCATAAGCGAAATTGGCAATGTTTAGCACCGAAGTCCGAGGCCAACATGCAGTTGTCCATTTTTCGACGCAAATCATACTCAATAAGAAAGATTGAGGGGGGGATGACTAACGGGGTCCAAGGCCAAATCCTCGCCTATGCCCATTTCCATAGGCCGAGGAGTACACATCGGAGCTATCCTGTTGTGCTTCAACCTCCTTCACTTTCCCTTCTAACTCCTTGACCGCCCCATCGATCCATTGCAAACTCGCCAAATGCGCATTCAGGATCGCTTCGATTTGCGAAATGGGATCATGTCCCCCAGGTCCATTTGGGAAAAGGGTGGTACCTCCGCTCGCCGAATCCGGGATGCTGCCCAGGGAATTGACGGTCTCGATCATTGACGTGAGGGAATGTGATAGGTCGTCTAGTTGCGAGTTGAGATTCGTCGCCAGGCCATAGCTGCAACAGGAGACACATTTGAACAATCGCAGTGGCGTGGTGACGGTAGGGGGAAGGCACGCTCAGGGGAAATATGAGAATGGACTGTACCTATTATCCCTCTCCCGATCCGCGGGGCCCAAATCCAGAGCACGGCCTTGATCATATAAGATTTGTTTAGTAACTTCTTCATATTGGTCCAGCGTCTTGCTTAATTCCGTCTGTTGTTCTTGGATATGTTCCAGTGAGGCCTGGACTGCACTTTGCGATGTATGTGCTGCAGTTACTTTGTTGTACAGGAAATTTATCTGCAAGCGGTATTAGGAGAGAGAAAACATCCGCTTCCGAGTAAGAACTTACTTTCTCGCTATTTTCCATAAGAGTTCGGTCCCAAACCGCGACCTCGTTCGCCATTCGAGTAAACTCTTTTGTCTGGACGTCAAGCTCGGAGTTCCATTTCGTCAAAATCTCTTCAATGGATTTTCCGCGGAGCATAGAGGGCGGTGGCCCCGGAGCGGGAGCCGCCGTCGTACTGGCTGAGGTGGCAGGTGCACTGCTTCCAGCTACTGCCGTACGCGTCGTCGTTGCCACAGAATTATAAATAAACGTAACCCATGTGTAAGAAAATCCCGTTCTCAGAACACAGATAAGCAATTAAGCCACTCACCAGTCTTCCCGGCGTTGTCAGAAGTTGTTGGAGCAACAGGAACAGCAGAAGTCTCTGGCTTTTTTGAACCAAAACCAGAAAATATGTTGGAACTGGTGGTGGCAACTGGAGTGGCGCTTGTCGTCTCACTTGCCGTAGTCGAGGCTGCAAATAGAAATACAGTGACAGTTGGCATCAGCTGCATTGGAATTCTTCAGACAGTACGCAAGGTGCGTACCAGTAGCTGCGGCTTTCTCCTTCTCAGACTCCTCCAATTGCTTGGCGGCTCCAAGAAGAGAGAAGAAATTCTGTGCACCTGCAGAGGTTCCAGGCTCAGGTTTCTTCGCCCCGAAGCCGCCGAATATATTCGAACTGCCAGTGGATGGGGCTGTCGCGGTCGCATCTCCTGCTGGAGTCGCAGGGGCGGTAGTCTCTGGCTTCTTCGTTCCAAAGCCACCGAATAAATTCGAACTAGAAGACGGACCTGCATTAGGCACCTCCCCTACCGGATTAGAGGCAACAGGTGCGTCTGGCTTCTTCGCTCCAAAACCGCCGAATAGGTTGGAACTAGTGGGTGGGGCGGCACTGGCCGGATCCCCTGAAGAACTTGGCGCAGGGGCCTCTGTCTTCTTCATGGGAAAGCTTCCAAAAAGGTTCGAGCTGGTAGATGGGGTCGTACTCGGGGGGTCTGTTGATGATGGCGCACTGGGAGCGGGGAATATGGTGGCTGGTTTGGGAGCGTCTTCTGGTTTCTTGGCTCCAAAATGGGGGGAGAAAATATTCTGTGACGGGGCGGCACCAGTGGCAGTCTCAGGTTTTTTCATTCCAAAGCTACCAAACCCGCTTGACTATTAGATGGGGCTGAGCTAGATGATGACGCCTCAGCTGTCGTTGCGAAAGGTGGATTAGGAATTGCAACCAAAATATTCAATTCAGTCAGTCATTCCTGGGCACAGGTATGTCTGCATGTTACGAACCGCTAGCAGCCGGGTTTGGAGCCCCAAAGCCAGTGAAGATATTCGATGATGAAGCCGGTGCAGTGGAAGCCTCCGTTTTCTTCATCCCAAAATTAGAAAATATGTTGGAGGTGTTGGATCCGCTAGATGGAGTGCCCGCTGGCGTGGATGACCCAGCGACATTCGCACTAAAACCCGTCCCTCCAAAGATGCTGGGTTGGGAAGGTGTTGACGGCGCATTGCTAGCGGGTTTTGAGAGGCTTGACCAAAAAAGGAGGTCCCTCCAAACGGCGGAGCAGGTGTCGCGGTTGCATTATTTGAACTAGGGGCTCCAAAAATATTAGTAGGCGCTGGAGTTCCAGGAGCGTTGGGCGGTGTCGAGGAGGATGTATTTTGAGTTCCAAACGAGCCAAAACCAGAGAAAGACATGGTGTTCTTATCTCGGACAAGGAAGGATCAGGAATGCGGATTGCAGGCGGAGTAGACGACGATGAGATCGCGTCCAAACACAACCTCTTGTGTGACTGTCACAGACGGCGATTGCCGCACACACATGGATGATTTGAGCTTTGCCTCAGTATGGGAGGATACAACGCCTCGTGCAGTTGCCCCCCTCTCCCCAATAAAGCGTTCGAGTATGCGCCATTCTCGGAGCAGCCTGCAATCATATCAGTAGATGGTCTAGACGAGGGCGATGTTGGAGACGACTTCGGGGACTTTGGGGATTTTGGAGATGCAAATGATATCACTAGTGGCTTTGAGGACAGTGATATTGGTGGATTTGATGATATCGATTTTTCCCAGGAGTTCTCACGCAATAGCGTACTTTCCGACCCTGGTCCTTCAACCTGGGAGCCCCTCCAACCAGAGACAATGCAAAATCCAGCGGAATTGTCCCACCGCATCGAGGAATTTTTGGCTCCCATATATTGGCACACCGATCCTGCAACGGTCATGTCCCGAGAGGGAATCCGACAGGTGGAAGGGATGGGCCAAATCTTACAAAGTCCAGAGAGGTCAGAATTGCACCAATTCTTTCGTAGTCTCAGCTTCACAATATATTCCTCGATAGTCGATTTCTCCATGACAGTTTGATGAACCCCTCACAGCCCCTTCCTCATCCCCCGAATTGGACGCGGTCAAGAATTCGCCGCCAGCACCTTATATCACTTGGTATTCCTGTGAATTTGGATGAAGTCCTCCCTCAATCAAGCCTATCTAAAGCACTTCCTGCACTACAAATCACCTCACGACCTTCTTCGGCGCCCCCAGGTCCTCGGAGTATCAACGGGAAAGTTACCCAGTCACCCAGTTCGAGTCTATCTCGTGCAGGATCCCCTCAGGGAATCCCGGTTGGCGGGCGGACGGCGGTAACAAATGCATCATCTATGCTTTCCATTGGTCCAAAGCCCGTCTTGGATCGTGAACGAATCGACGCAGCTCTTGCCCTTGACCCCTGTGCGTCCTTTCTTAAACCGCGAGGCAGTATATACTTATTCATCTTTCTTGATCTAGCCACATTGCCATTGCTACCATTGTCAACTCTTACCGCCCACCTTGAATCGTTGCGATCACTTACTGCATCCACGTCCGGTCTTTTATCGCACTTGCTCCAGACACGCGAAGCCCTGCGTCAGGATTCGGAGACGTACAATGGTCTGATTGGGGGACTTGTTGTTGAAGCACAGAAGATGAAGTCGGGGCCACAAAAGGGGAAGACAACGAAACGAGGTAGTACCTACACTTGATCGAGCCTACGACCAGTTTTGGAATATGCGATCCGGCCCAGGATATGATAGTGTGGTCCGTGCTACTCCTCGAGATGGTATAGAGGGAATGATATGCTAGATATGGGGCTCGTGCTTCACTGCAGCCGCTCCTTCCTTCAAGTGGATATTGGAGTCACCGGAATTCTCCATCAGGCTTGGTTCCAATAATGATAGCTCATCCATCTGCGCCACATCCTCCTAGTGCCCAGCTCCAGGTCGAATCCGAACCATAGTGTAGACGACATGTTTAATTTCACGATGCTATGATTCCCGATCAAAATTTGGATGGAATTCTAGGCTAGACAACTGATGTCCGTTGACGACGGACCTGGAAGTATCACTGAGATTGGACATTCGAGTTACAATTACAGCGTCAAGCTAGGATAATGATGCCAATGGATCGTGGACATGCTGCCTTGAGATCACGTTATGGCGTTTGGCCAAAACATCGACAACATTCTCTTTATCATTAAGGCAGCCGAAGGGGGGAGAGGACGACACTAGTTGTGCCCCCACGTCTGCGATGGAGTTTGCCTCGGGAATTATCAATAATACCTGGATTGTGTTCAATATTTGCTCATGCTGAAAGGGATGAGAGTCATTACTGCGTACGAGGGAATAGGTTCATGGAAATGATCCACGCTTACAACTTGAAGATCCTCCCTCAACTCCTTTATTTCACTTTGTTGCATGTCTACTCTCGCCTGTGATCTTCGTGACATGGCAATAGCTTTCCGGGATGTCGCAATCGCCTGGTTTGAAGTTGCTATCGCTCGTTTTACGGTCACACTCATTGCCATTACATCTGATCTAAGTTCCTCTATCTGGCGATATATTTCTTGGGGGCTGCTTGCGTGAGCTGCGTTCGGTCAGGGTAATCGGATAGGATATAAATACAAATATTGAACTAACCTGCCCCATCAGTTTTTATGGCTTGAGAATTGAATTTTTCTGCACCCTGGATGAGATCCTCGACACGAGGGTGGGGGATATCACCTTCCTCCTTCGAAGCACCAATCACCGCGATACTAATTGGATGCAACAAAATGGAGATAGTATGGGTCATATTACCATAGACGACATCGGAAAGTGTGTCCGTATCTGATATTTCAAGGTCTAAAGCCAAAGTTAAGGTTGAAAGATGCAATATGATCAAGGGCCTGCACCCCTTACTATTGAGCCAATCGGAGGCTTTAGGGTCAAATATCACCAGTTTTCCCCAACGCTGAAATATTATGGATTTCATCGCTGAACGCGCCTGTTTTGCTGTTTGCTCGCATGAAGCACTGGGATCCATTCGAATCACAATCGAGAGCCCTGGCTCGGAACAGAGAACGCGCACATGGACATAGTCCGAACCGGGAACAGGCATCACATCAGTCGTAACCTCTTCCCCACTGACGATGGCAAAGGCTTGCTCTTCTTCCATCGGGAGGCAGGATTAAATTGTTTGGTTACAACGTGACTTGGGTGACAGGCACAGCCACTCGACGTCGGCCTCATCGGACAAGCTCGTGAGTACGCGATGTCTCCAAAGCAGTGAGTGGCAGGGTGAGGTCCGATGGCTCTTATGTTAACTTTAAAGCTGCAGATTTAAAATCACGGTCCTGCCTGGGGATGGCATCGGCCCCGAGGTCATTGGACAAGCCATACGTGTCCTCGAAGTAGCTATTGCCGACGTTCCCGACACCGAAGTCATTGTCGAAGCACACGATTTTGGTGGGATCGCAATCGACAAGCATGGCGTGCCACTCCCAGATTCCACCCTTAAAGCATGCAAGGAAGCACACGGCATCTTGATGGGTATGTTCTCGGGCGATGATATCGAATGAGCTTCAGTTCTGATCGCTATGATTCCATCAAATCAGGCTCTGTTGGGGGACCCAAATGGGGTACAGGGGCGGTGCGGCCTGAACAAGGACTCCTTGCTCTCCGCAAGGCTCTTGGAGTATATGCTAACATCCGTCCATGCTCGTTCGCGTCCGACTCTCTCCTCGCCTCCTCGCCCCTGAAACCCGAAATCGCTCGTGGGACAGATATCATCGTTGTCCGCGAATTAATTGGAGGCGTATACTTTGGTGACCGCCAGGAGCTCGATAAATCACCCAAGGGAGGCGACGAGGCGGATGCGTGGGATACGATGGCGTACTCGATAGGCGAGGTGAAGCGGATTACTCGGGTCGCCGCGCAGATTGCTCTTGGGGTCGATCCACCCCTCCCCCTTCACTCAGTCGACAAAGCAAACGTCTTAGCTAGTTCGAGATTGTGGCGCAAGATAGTGACCGAGACGATCAGGGAAGAGTTCCCGTCTGTCCAATTGGATCATCATTTGGTCGACTCGGCAGCCATGCTTATCGTGGCATCGCCTCGAAAACTCAACGGCGTCGTTTTAACAGAGAATCTTTTTGGAGACATGTAAGTTGTAGTGCCTCATGGTTTCTCTAGTATGCTAATGGTCGAGGGTCGAAGCCTATCAGACGAGAGTAGCGTTATTCCAGGGTCCCTAGGACTCCTCCCATCTGCATCTCTAGCAGGATTCCCTTCGCCCTCGCAGCCATGCGCAGGTTTGTACGAACCCATTCATGGTTCCGCCCCCGACATCGCCGGTAAGGGCATCGCAAATCCCATCGGGACCATCCTTAGTGTGGCCATGCTTCTCCGATATTCCCTTGGAATGGGAGATCAAGCCGTCGCAATTGAAAACGCAGTAAGGATCGTCCTGGACGACCAGAATCAGGGTGGTTTCTACATGCGGACCAAGGATCTCGGTGGTGAAGCAAGTACCGTCGAAATCGGAGATAAGATCGTCGAAATCCTAAGTAGATTGTTGAAAAAGTAACTGTACCTACAAACGAATGTGACTGAATCTCTTTGTTGTCATCTGTTGTGCACGCGAACTGAAGCGTTTGTTGAACCAAATAACGCCTTTGCTTCCGTGGTCCAATGCCCTCTACAATCCAAACATCGTGGAGAACCAAGCAGGTGAGGCCAAGCATCAAATGAAGGGCTATTCACTGAATCGAGGCTTAGGTGACTACCTATGGCCGCCGGAACAAGAATGTAGTCCCGGTGTTCGATATAGATGACCCCAAGACCGCTAGCAATGCCGAGAGCATTTCCTATGTAGAAGACATCGTTTTGTCCCCTGAAAGTGTTCAATCGCGACCAAAGCCAAAAGCAAAACGTGTGCAGAATCTTGTTGCCTCACACAGTCAGGGATCCACGCATTCCCCTGCTTCGTCCAAGAAACATAGCGACAGGGGCGCCCGTTTATACTATGACGGACCCCCATCACCGCGAAGACCCAGTCTTTCTGTGACTCCTGGACGCGTCCCGCTGGCTGCTAAAGGCGATGCGAACACGTTTGATTCACCTCGGATTGAAACGGTTCGTGGCACGGCCCTGAAACAGAAGTTTGTCAATACCTCTCCGGCCAGAAAAGCTAGCAAAAAGGCGGTGACCTTGAACATTCTTCGGGACTCAAGAAAGGACTTCCTCCCTCACCCATTCAACGGAACGCCCCGCAGAAAGTAGAGATAATTGATATCAACAGCGAAGGAGAGACAGGTGCGTCCCCTTTTCCCTTCTATAATTGTACCTCGTTCTTATGTTTTTTTAAATTTAAATTTAAATTTTTGGCATGGTAGTCCATGTCGAAGTCAGACAGAAGAAAGTTCGCCCCAAATCTACCGCTAGAATGGCACGAATAATTCTTTCAGATGATTCCGGAGAAGAAATTGAAGACGATTCTTTCGATGAGCGTCAAGTGAATATGCCATGGAACACCGGTACTCATTGTTTACTGCGGCCCCCAAAATCGCACCCATCACCCAAAGTTCCGGTAAAGGATGGCCCAATCGTCTCTCGAGGCAATGTAGCTACTCCAACAATATCAAGGCATCATGGTTTGGGGGCACTGGGCGCTTTTCCCGCAATCCGTGAGGCGCCCAACCCCAAACCAAGCCTTCTCGACCATCCCAGTTGCCAGCTACTTCTTCCAAGTCACACTTGTTGGCATCTTCCCTATTGAGCGTGCCGTCAACCAACATCGAACGACCGTCATCATCTGTCTTTGGGGCATCCATTACGAGTTCATCTGATGATGTCGAATATCTGAACGTCGTGGAGGAAATTCTCTCTCTTGCACCATCCAGTGTCCGTCTCAAATATTCTACTAGGCCTGATCCTCGCGTTCTTTTCCCCCATGCGGGATCCCCTCGGCAAAGGAGAATTCTGTCTAAATGGCTAGAGGCCCATTATTTTATACCTCAATCTCCCGACGCCATCACTATCGCCCACCATGAAGTTTCGCAATTGGACGAACGAGCGGATCCACTCCCGAAAGGTCACACGTCGGCACCCTCTGGCATGGAAGGGGTGCGCAACCAGTTGAAAGACGCTCGAGTTTTGCGACCGCTGGGAAGGTCGGCCACGACACTTGAAGTTGCAAACCCGCCCACGTCCCAGGAGACTATTGATGTGTCAAGCTCCGAAGATGAGGAGAGTGGCCAGGCCACAGCGAGGAGCAGGGTGATAGATATATCCTCTGACACTAGCACCTCAATGTCAATGTCGGGGGCATTAGACGATATCACTAATCAAGTCCGGGCTCTTCATCTACCTTCCGGCTCGTCCACATCCTTAGCCCCTCCCAGCCCCCCTTCCAAGCCCCCTCAGCACCACTCGACGCCCTCCTCGACGCTTGCCATCAAACAGAAGCATTCCATTTCTCTGCCTTCGTAGAGACCTTCCCTTTGGATCAGAGTATTCATGGGAAACGTGGGATGCGGAACCAAACTGACGCACCATTGATATTCCGTAAAATTGGGGAGGCAAGCTTCAGTGAAGTATTCCGCGTCGGAGATGTGGTACTTAAGATCGTGCCCATTGCGATTAAACCTAGGGATCGGGGACCTAATGCCGGGAACAAGAATGAAGCTCCATGGCCTAGCGTGTCAGATCCTGGCGATGTTCTCAGAGAGATTGTGGCGACAAAAATTATGGGCGAAGTGCATTCAGGTTTTATCAAACTTCTTAAGTGGGTCGTTATCCCTTAGGCTGGGATTTTGCTCCTGATGCGTTTCATATTTGGCTTTCAGAACATATGTCGTACGCGGTCGCTACCCTAATTCGTTATTAGAAGAATGGGATGCATTTGATGAGCGAAAAGGTTCACAAAGCTTCAGTCCGGGTATTACCTGCAAGTACTGCGTCCATGGTGTTCAATTTCTGACACGTATAAAAGCCGTTCTCCCAGACACTCAGCATTTTGTGGTAATTCTCTTGCCACATGGCGGATCCGATCTCGAAGCACAAGATTTCGCCCTCGCGCACAAGAAGATGCGAAACGCTTGGCGCCAGTGTGCAAGCGTGTTTTGGCAGGTTTGCACGGCATTGGCCGTCGCAGAACAGGCAGTTTCGTTCGAGGTGTTTTATTTCCCTGTGTTTTATGATAGAAGCACTAACCGCCACATCCGACAAGCATCGCGATTTGCATTGGGGACAGATTCTTATCGATGAAGTTTCTAGGCCATCAACTCCTGGGCGTCGGAGTGCTCGCACTGCAAAGATATCCGATTCGTCCTCGCTGGGCGAGGAGAAATTTATTCCAATGAACAGTCTTACGCATGGTGTCAAAGCTACTATCATCGATTTCGGTTTGTCACGGATGAATATTCAAACATCAGGGCTTGCATCTTCTCGGGTTTCTCGCAATTCACGTTCTGAGGTAATCGAGGGCGTGACGCTAGTGAGGTCCCGCAATTTACGGAGTTCGAAGAGGTTATCTTTGAGGGCGAAGGTGATCTATGGTGTGCCAGACTAATTCAACTACGGCTCTGACCAACTATTCGATAAAGGTGACTACCAGTTCGACATCTACCGCATGATGCGGAAACATAATGGAGATGACTGGGCCAAGTTTTGTCCGCTTTCGAATGTCATGGTATGTAATACACAGGACCATCTATTGCACTAGCATGGAGGCTTTGATTATTCTGCTATAGTGGCTGCACTATATTGTCCTGCAGCTTCTCAACGGGTTTCGCTTGAGGCCACCAGCAATACAAAAGAAGACTTCTACAGTCGGATTTGGCGAGCGTGATTGCTGGAATTGTCTTGTCGAAGCGGAGCACTTACTCGGAAAAGCCTTGAAGAAACCTCGCAAGACCAAAGGTAAAACGGCCTCAGAAGGGTGTCTGTTCGGGCTGCGTCCGATGTGTTGCAATGGGGTAAGTCCCGGGGATGGGTGTTGTAAGACTGTATAATTTCATTCGTCCCTCCGTGTCATTTTTTCCTCCCGTATATCAACGCCACTCGCCTTCAGTCCAATAGTAGTGTAGTGTCACGTGTCTTCCTGACAGGAAGTTGCCGAAGATTTGTCATCTGGTCACCGCCAAACAGTTCCATTCTTGTGCCCTAGAACAAAACACATTTGAAAGGGCATTTTAACGTTCGTGATCGTTAAACATGTCTTTCGCACGCACTACCATGGTAAGATAAATAGACTCAATCTCAATAAGACCCAGTTGTGCCAACAATCATGCTTTATAGTCTGCCCTGCCCCCAGGGGCCAACCGTATGCTATTCGTCAAAAATCTGAACTATAACATTACTGGGGAAGATTTGTACGATCTCTTTGGGCGGTATGGTTCAATCCGGCAGATTCGCCTGGGAAACGACGCAAAAACCAAAGGGACAGCGTTCGTCGTATTCGAGGACGTCATGGACGTGAGTGCATTAGCCAGCGCGGATTTAATAGGGTACGACAGCGTGTGATTCACTCTTTTGCGATGACACGTAGGCGAAGAATGCACTGGATCATTTGAACGGATTCCATCTCCAAGAGCGATATATTGTAGGTATGCCGTATCCCCCTCCTTACTTGCCCGGTCCCATTCTCATTGCACCTCACCGCACCTCTCGTGTCAGTATTATACCATATGCCTGCGCGGCAAGATGCTGCCGCCGCTAAAGACCTTGCTCGGCGAGAAGAAGAGCTCGCGAATCTCAAGGCAAAGCATAATATCCCGGACGAATAACCTCACTTTTACGAGTTGGTTTTGTATATCCGATTGTACTGTCATAATATTTAGAGGCGCAATCCTCAGCCCGTTTGAGCGCAGAGTCCTCGATGTGATTATTGACTAACTTTCTCACTGCAGGTATTGGCAGCTGGACGGTTGTAAGGAAGAGCGTGTGGCGCGGGCGCACAGAATTCCAGATCACATGGCCCCACATGTTTCACCGCCATGTTAACATATACGGAAGAGGCTGAAACCCGACAGCTAGTGCGCATCAGGGCTGGTAGCTTTGCCACTGTTTTTATCATAACTGGAGACAATGCTGTCGCATTCAAATCGGTACACATCAACATCAATGGAGACAACTTCTTGATGAATTCGAATCTTTGAACGTCGTATACTCCAGTTGCAATTCCGATTCCTTGTTCACCTTTCTTCGTGCCCTGGCTTATTTTGATTCTGCCTGGGGTGCACTTCATGTCACCCCATCTTCCGCACGAAGTAGACTCGGCGTCGGCCCATGGGACCCATTGTCTCAAGGGCGGCATTCCGCCCCTTTACCGACACTACACCTCACGCTGTTTATGCGATGGACCGCATCTCTGCTCTTGCCGAACACTATGCTATCCCTATCCGCAACCGGTTCTACCTGAGGCATCGAGCTGCTGCGCCTCCCAACTGTACTTTGCCTCCCGAATCTAATGGCTGTCAGTCAGTGTTTATCAACCCAAGGAACTATCTGCTGTATGGGGCTTATTACTCCGAACTCACGCAACATGTCAAGGCCTTCCCATTGAGGAAGTGGCTGAGGAGATGGGAGAGATGCTCGGCTGCATTCATTGGTGTGGAGGTTTTGATGCGCGCGATATTGAATTCGTTTTAGGAGGAGCAGTTGGAGCTCTAGTCAGTTTTGGGTAATCGATTTCAACCAGGTACGTTAATCAGGTCAATGCATTCAAGCTAGCTCCTTGAAGTACGCCGTCGAACGAACTTTATCATCCTGCATTAGATGCAAAGGTGGAGCAAGATTTGGACCGGGTTGCGGGGCTCGTGCAGGCTCATTTTCAAAACAACCCATACTACCCGTTCGCGCGTCCCCAGGACCCAATCTATACTGCATTTCGCACCGATACCTCCAAAAAGGCTCCAAACGATGAGCCCGGGCGGAGCATAGCCCAAGCCTTCCTTTCGGCTATTGAGGCGGAGCAGACGCGATGTGATGCGAATGATTCGTAAGTGCTGTATGATGCATAGAGACTTAAGAGACCCGTTGGCAGAGCGAGCTATTCCATTCGAATGTCACTATTTGTTCCCTTCTTGTCCTGATCGTACACGTTGCGTTTCCCCTCTCACCATCCTCACGACCAACGTGAGTAATCGAGAATATAGTTGTAGCTCGTTGGAAACGAGAGCTCTGCGAATTGGTCTGTACAATTAAGTATCGGACCCACACTCAAACGCCAGACATTGAAGTGGACAGAAGCCTCCTAGTGATTTCTACCCCCAGGAAAAAAAAACGGCCCACATCCCATCCAAAAGGTTCGTTCCAAACTTCGCATTCGCAGTAGTTTAAATGCCCCCAATTCGTGGCGAGGGAGTAATCCATGATTAGGACACCGGCGGGAATATAAATCGTGTTATCACAAATCACGCATACAATACAGGCAGGTAGAATAATACACTAGATCCTAGATAATCCCTTGCTTCTTCAGATCTTCGTAGGTTTTACGGTTGTATACGTTCCCGTCGTCATCTTCTAGTTCTTCCATTGTTTCGTTTTGGAAGATCTCTTGCTTGCCTTCTTGCTTCAGTTTCTCGGCCACTGTCAAGCGGGAGGTAAAATCTCAGCAATTCTTGTGGGACCATGAACGACTTACAGGCTAATGCATCCTCTATGCGTGTAATTTCGTGGAAGTGCTTGGTGTTGGGAAGACCGAGAGCACGCATCCCGAAAGCATGCCGTGATTCCTAGCGGTAATTGACGTTCAGTAGGAAGAGATGAATCGAAAATAGAAGGTGAAACTGACTTGGAAATGCCGATCGAAGTTTTTTCTGGGAGTGAAGAAGGTCAATTCGCCAGTAGGACACGAGAACAAGCCAAGATAATCATACCGGCCCATATAGACACCGTCTGAGCAGATCTCGCATCGATACTCGACACCCAGTCCATGGAGTTTGAATAGCCAATACGGAATCGGCTTCCCATCCCACCCCAGAGGTAACTTGAGGGGATTATATATCCTCTCCTCTTCCTCTTCTTCGTCGCCTCCCGCCGTCCCATTTGCAGCTGGGGGCGCAGCAGGAGCTGGTGCATCCTGCTCCAGTTCACGCTCTCGTGATGTAAGCGAGAATCGCCGTTCGACATTAGCCTTGGTGTCAGCAAGTATGTGAAGAAGGCCTTGTAGGAGAGGCTGGAGGAGAGCAGTTAATCGAGCGGAGTTATACGACTTTGGCTTTTGGCTTTGGCTAGGGCTGACCCAACTCCATTTTCTTGGCTGGTGGGTGCACCGTTCACAGCAGTATCACTGCCTGTGCGTCCACTGGCCTTGCTGAGGTGCTTCTTCGACTTAAGATGAGCATCATATACCGTTTGTTTTGAATAGAGCTTCTGGCCTGTATATACAACTCAATCACAACGCCCACAGAAATGTGACAAGTGTGCTCACATGTAACACACCACAGCCCCCCATTCGCTTCGTGCGACTTTGGAGCGACGTCCTCCCAGTTTGTAATTTGGCCCTGCTCCCACAACTTTTCGAACTCTTTGTCCGCTTCTGCCTGCTGGGCATCAACGTCGACCAGCGGTTGTGTCCGTTTCGTATAAGAGAGTAGGTACGAATGGAGCGACGAGAGATAACTGTAAAAACTCGTCAGTATGAAACGCAAGTGGAAGGTTGAGTGGGGGAAAAGGACCTTTCATAGTCTTTGTGATTCCGAGCAGCCTTGGGGAGATCGCGGTGGATTGCACCTTCCTTGGATGCAATAAGAATATCAAGGTACTGAAGATATGGGACGCGCTTGTCGATGTGCTTGAGATTGTTATACTGCGCATGATTTGCGTACAGATCAAGGTATCGGCCATATGATTCTTCTCCAGAAAACAAGAGGGAGATAGCTGCAAGAAGGGCATGATCAATCTCAACTCTAATTACATGAAGAGAACGATACCAACGGTCCTCTTGATCATCTTCCGTTTTCTCTTGTCCCAGTATGCCGTTGAGTTCGACAGCAAATGGATCTGACGCAGTGTCTGGGTACTTTCGATGGAAGTCTTTGATTTTGTTTAGGCGAGTGTAAAACTCGGAGAGTTCGTCTCCAGAACCAGAACCATCAGGTATATCCAAGAGTTCTGTCTCATGCCGTCGTACTCTACAGGACCCACCGTAAGCGCCAGATAAAAACCGAAGACTACAAAAACTGACGTACCCATCGTTATCATCATAGAATTCTCTTAAAGTCAACATCCGCTGGTCTATTCTGGCAAGAATGTCCTTCGCACGATGCTCATTAGCTAGTTTTATGCTATGCTAGAGAAATGCAACGCCTTTAGTATGAACTCATGACGACTGTGTCTATTTATCGGACCTGGTTCGTCTGTTGAGAAAGGATCGAAGCAAGCGTCATCTCCAAGCGCTCAACTTCTTCATGTGTTTGCCGCTGGAGTTCAATCACAGAATCCATGGTGCTGAAGGGGTAGGCGAATACTTTATGGGCGATACCGTGACAGATGCCGAGCTCGAGCTCAACACCGGAACTTACCGGGCCGCTGGGCGCATGCATCTCTATCTTCGAGAGGAACCTAGGGCACTTCTGTTGGTGACAACCACTGATGACGAGCGCCTTGGGACTCCTCCGCGAGCCCTTATTTTTAGAGCCACCGAGAATCAACCCTCTTCTCAGGCTGTTGTAGAATTCCTTCCCAAGAGTGAGGTAGATCTCAATGGGGTAGTCAGACTCACGAATCGATCCGTGTATGGCTGCCTCGGGATAATAAACGTCGGGAACGGTGGGTTCCCTCCTTTTGTCCTTTTATTATGGTGCATTGAGTGTCTGCGACCCCAAGATATTTTCCTCGCTGTCGTCACCTTCGCTTCCTTCATTGGTAACATGCGACCAGGGAGTACGACCCCAGAGAATGTATCGCGAATCCAGGATGTGAACTTCTTCTCTATTAACTCGTCTGCCTACGACGATTTGTCCTCGATCTCGGAAGGTCTTGCGAGCCCTTCGTTTCTAGATGGCTCGGACGTCATGCGAGACCCTTACTCTGCTTCCGGTACTCAAGGGACTGTTCCCGGATCTATGTATGAGCACCCATGCGCTCCCCTGATCAAAATCCTCTCGTCTGGTACTTTCTATTATGCTACTCGGCCACAATGGGATTTGAGTACTAGACTTGGGTTGAGATTTCACCGGACTGGGAGCGGGATGGATGGATACGATGATCGATTTGTCTGGAACGAATATATCGTCAAGTCTCTCTTGGAGTTCCGTGAGCGTCTGGACCCACTTGAAGCTGCAGAGCTGGATCTCTGCCAGTTTATCGTACGTCGTACCCCCAGTAGATGCTTCAATTTAACATGGGATATATCTATAGATTCTTGCGATTCAAGGTTATGTTGGGGTCTTCAATATGCCACTTCCCGTAGCCCCTGCGAGTGGCCCTGCCATTGGGACGATTGCGCTGATATCTAGGCTTGGCTGGAAGCGTGCGGGGACCCGCTTCAATACCCGTGGAGTTGATGACGATGGTAACTGTGCGAATTTTGTCGAGGTTTGGGCGTTCTTATGTCGAGATAGAATTATTCATGACGACGATTTCAACATTTGAAGACAGAAACTATGTTCAGCACTAATGAATACACATTCAGTTACACCCAAGTCCGGGGGAGCATTCCTCGTCTGTCTCTTCTCCCATTCCTTTTAGGAAATTGTCACTCACGCAATGTACCAACTTATAGTATTCTGGGAACAACAAGGGATACAGACATTCAGTCAAAAGATCCAAATTACCAGGCCCAAATCGCCTCTCAACCAGCTTTTGACCGTCATTTCCTTCACCTCACGGAAGAATACTCTGCAGTACATGCCATAAATCTCCTTAGCACCAAAGAGAACGAGCAGATCTTGTCTGATGCATATGTCCAGCACGTTAGAGCAGCAGCGACAGCCATCCAATCCTCTGCCCCGAATAAAGTTGGCATCACCAATTTTGATTTTCATCAGTCGGTGCGAGTGGGTGGACATGATAGCGTCCGCGAAATTTGCAGGATGCCAGGAGTCAAGGAGGGAATGGAGGATTACAGTTACACGACCATTGACCATTCATTAAACGAGATCGTCACATCTCAGAAGGGAGTGTTCCGGACGAACTGCCTAGACTGGTGAGCCGTCTAATGAACACATCAGCCTTTACAATTGGCTTACAGCTCTACATAGCCTTGATCGCACGAATTTCGTCCAAGATATCTTATCTCGGACCACCCTCGAGCTCTATCTGTTTAATATGCGCGATGAATGGACAGGATACAGTTCGCTCTGGTCGAACCACCGAGAGCTATGGGCCGAAAACGGAGACGCGCTATCTAGGATCTATGCTGGGACTGGAGCTCTTAACACGAGTGTTACCCGCAGTGGGAAACGCACATTGGCTGGTGCGTGTGGACAATCCTTCCTTATGCTATGTCCCACTGAAGAGCCTTGATTTAGGTGTGCTATCGGATGCAACTAAGAGCGTTTCCCGTGCCTATATCAACAACTTCCAGGATAAGTCGAAGCAGACTGCTATCGATATGTTCCTTGTACGCCACGCATCCGGTCAACCTAAAATGCATCATATACTGACATGCGTTCTCTACGCCGATGAACTCTTAGGGGAACTTGACAAATCAGAGGCCTGTCACAGTCTTTGATCCAGTACATGATTATGTGCGCTCGGCTCTGGCAACACGGTGCGGTCGTTCAGCTTTCCCTCTGCGTCACCCCAAATAGTTATGTTTCCCATCACAGACTGCCTGAGTATTCAATGGTATTTCATAGCACAATCTTCGTCGGGACATGGAATGTTAATGGTCGTGTGAGTACCCGGGTTTTCCCCTTTGTCCTCCTGCAGCTGGTTGACTCGGCTATAACAGTCGGCCTCAGAGTCCATACTGCCTTGGCTCTTTCCTCAGTCTAGTGAGTGACCGCAATGGATATGCTATCTTCGCCTCATTGATGGTGGGGCTTCCCTCCCCTGTAGACCCACAGGAGTAAGAGTTTTTTCATCTCATTGTCGTCAATGCTGATTTTCTCGTAGTCCGGATATGTTCGTTCTTGGTTTTCAGGAAATTGTTCCTTTGACTGCTCAACAAATAGTGCAGACCGACCCTGAAAAGCTGTAAGTCTTGACATATAACACTTTAAGCGGAATTGTTGACCCAAGGGATACGTAGGCGGAGATGGGAGGCCGTCATAACGGAAACGCTGGCTCGCCGACCTAATAAAAAAGCTGATTATATCGTCTTGCGGAGCGAGCAGGTGAACGTGGTCGGCTTTATCAATCTGTCAATTGCTCTTCTCACTGTCTTTTTCCATCGTAGCTCGTCGGAACAGCTCTGATCCTACTGGTACGATCAGAGCTCTCTGGCATCATAAGAAACGTTGAAGCTGCGACGCGCAAGGTACTGGTTCCCCCGAGGTTCACTTACATCGGACGATAATAAGGGATGTACACCTATAGACCGGTCTCAGAGGCATGTCAGGAAATAAAGGCGCGGTTGCAATTCGACTGCAATATTACGACACGACGTTTTGTTTCGTTACCGCCCACCTAGCTGCCGGGCATGCCAACGTTGAGGAGCGCAACAGTGACTACCGCACAATTGTGACCGGGCTCCACTTTCAGAAAGGCAAAACGATGGCATCCCATGAGTACGTTACGGCGATGTTTCTTCCCCGGAATTGGATTGACCGATGTTTTCAGTAATGTTGTGTGGCTGGCGGACACCAACTATCGCATTGATTTGGACAATGAGCAGGTCAGATCCTTAGCCGAATTAGATAATTTGGATCCTTTGCTTGCTGCTGATCAGGTAATTGTGACCGGAATTCCTTTTGAAATGCATATCTTACCTTGGTAAACTTTGCCACAGTTAAAGAGGTGCATGGATTCGCAAGCAGCCTTCGTAGGCTATGAAGAGGGACCTATTTTATTTCGTCCAACATATCGTTACAACCTCCATTCAGACTTCTACGATACTAGCGAAAAAATGCGCATCCCGGCTTGGACAGGTACATACTCGCTTCACAGGAAAGAATCTGCATCCTCAATTTGACTATCTAGATCGAATATTGTATCGAGGCAACGATCTAGATCTTTCGGTTTATTCTCGAGCAGAACTTAAAGGTTCAGATCATCGACCCGGTACGTATTCACCTTCGTGTTCACGGCAGACTTTTTCACCAGGCTATGGATAGTTTTCGGACTGTTTCGAGCGGGAGTCAGAATTGTCGACGCCGCGAAAAAGGCTGCTTTGTCCCAGGAACTGCTCAAAGGTACTACTCTGACGGATCTGGAGGGGAAGCTGGAAGCCAAGTTGCAAGCATTAGATATCGATACTCAGAATAGGGACCCGCGTATGTCCGATGTCTTGGTCGCTCATTCTTCGTGAAGATATTCATCCTCTAATTTTCAGTGCCTCCACCAAGCACCGATGAAAAAGCTTGGTGGGACGGCGAAGGTATGCAGAGTATCCTTAATACTAATGCCCTGTCTGATCCTGACACCTCCGTCCAGGACACCCGAACGGTGTTTTCCCTCCAATCGTGATCGACTCCACTTTTAGCTCGACGAATCCCTTCGATTCGTCTCCAAGTCCAAGTTCCTCGTCCGACGAAGAACTTTATTCGCATGCGCAATCGTTGCCTACTCCAATTGACCCTATCATCCAACGAAAACCCCCTCCACCTCCATTATGAAGAACAAAGTCGTCCACAAACGGCAGCATTTCCCCACGGTATCACGCAGATTTCCCGGCTCGCACTCCGAGACGTGCAACGTCTGCTTCTCCAAGAAACAGGCCCTATTCTGATGGATTTTTGAACCCTAGATTGTGGCTTGTTCGTTCGATCGGGTTCTTCACCCTAGGTGTGCCAGTTTCGCACCCAAGTACTCTACTAGCACACTTTGTATTTCCAACCAACCCTCCCCCTCCCTTCAGACAGATGATGTAGCTTATGTGTAGAGCAGCATAAGGCCGGAATCAGAAAATTAACACCCAGTGCTATGTAGCCTGTGGATCCATGCTAGGCGGATAAATTGGGAATCAAGCAATGTGTTACTCGCATGGACATCATTATCATTAATTGCAACCCTTTCCCCATCCCTGGAGTCGACGGTAATTGCGACTTGAATTTTTTTTGGGGATTCCTCGGTCAAGTATCCAAACTCGGAATTCTCGGTCTTCCTAGGTATGTCCGCTACTGGTGTACTCACGCATAGAGGATGCAGGGAGCTAACAGTATGAACATGGAAGCGCAAAAGCCAATGAAAATGGGGGAGGCCCACAGCAGAAAAAATGTGCCACCAACTAATCCACCGCGGGACTCGAACCCGCAATCTTCAGATTGCCATTATCCGCAGCGCTAATAGAAGTCTGACGCGATAGCCATTTCGCCAGGCGGACGAACACTTGGATAAGCACAGAATGCGCCGGATAGATCTATACCTTCAATTTAGCTCCCATTTCGACTGTGCGACCCCACTCCGGAGTCACTCAGTCCTCATTAGTTCATAACTGTAAACTGAGTAGCTAAGAGGGGTCGGCGTGAGCTCAAAAATACTGTCCAAAATCGTATGCGTCACTATCTCCAGAAGCAGCAGCAACCTTGGCGACGCCTTTCCCGACGTTGGAAACTTTGCGCGGCACCACTTTCGCCGCGCCACCGCCGCCGTCTTATCACTCTTCTTCGCCGCAAACGTGACCTTTTTCGCAGGCCGTCCCCCCTCGGTTTTCGCTGCAGCGCGTTTCCGCTTGGATGACGCCGAATGAACAGGCTTGGTTTCCATACCCCTCTCATTATCATTCTCCCCATCCTCGCTGCTAGTCTCTGCCTCCTCATCAGACGCTTCGGTATCGACGAGGGAGCGGACGGTCCTTTTCGGATCAACTGGCACAAGAGGTTCTACATTTCGTGCTGGTGCTGGCAGCGGCGCATCCAAGTCACCGAGCGAGAATCGACTGTGCCAGAGGATAATCGAATGAGCCCAGGGTGTGCACGCATCTCCTTACGCGAGCGCACGTTCCCCAGCACTTTCTCGTCCTCCGCCGACAGTCCTTCGACGTTCGCAGGTCCGGGGGGAGAGGTGTAATAGGGGAACTTGCCGACACGCCAGTCGCGTAATATCGAACGAGCCGAATCAGTGATGTCCAACACGCCTCCCTTGAGAGACATATAAACCCTATAGTCCTTTCACTTGCATGTGAAAAATAGCAACGAACCTTCTTTAATCGCCCCGTGGTCCGTGCATGCCCCGACAAAAAACTGAGGGGATCGCTCGCTAAATAGGCAGGTGTACTATAATGTAACATCAGATCTTCCTGCTTCGCTCTGGACACGATCCATTTGGCTGAATCAAAACAAGGTGAGCCAATGATCACGCAACGTCGATACTTCAAACTGCGTACCTGCCAATTCGGGCAACTTCATTTTTTCTATTCTTCCACGGGAGCGCACGAGGGAGTCTATCGCCTGCATGGTATATTTCTCGATGTCACCCATACGTGGCAAAACAAGGTCGAAGCCTGGAGTATCGATAAAGCGTAGTTTACTGCCGGAAGGTGTATCAAAATCCACGGGTTGGGGAAGTGTCGTGGTCACAGTGGAGGATTTTAAAAGATCGGGCTTGTATGTTGCCAATCGCGAAAACCCGCATATAGTGTTTATCACGGCGGACTTGCCAGACTGCAACACCAATATAAGACGAGGGGCCCGTATGAGTTCATAGAAGATACGTACATTTGGCATGCCAATAACTGCGATCGTAACCGGCGACACCCCCGAAGAAGACAGCTGCTCGAGGTGCTGCACTAGGGCCTCCGCACCTAGGCCATCTGTCTCGCTAACTTTAGTCTTGCCTTTAGCATCGTCGTCCACAGGGCGTAATAAAGCCGAAGAAACACGGAAGGGAAATGTCGGATGCAATGCTCGCAGCTGTACAAGCCATGCACGGAGGGATTCTTGCGGAGAAAGGTCTGCAAAGGGCACGGATAATTTCAATCACACATACATGGCAAAGGAACGACAAGACCATACCGATTTTGTTGAGCAAGAAAACAAGTTTTTTCCCTTGCTCCCGCCCGAGATTTTCGATGAATGAGCTTCTGTGAGTGAGAGGATCGCGAGCATCCAAAACATATAGCCAAACGTCGGCCTTGTCGAGGGCATGTTTTAAATCTGGGATCGAAGGATCAAATAATAGTGGCTCTGGTTCATCCACCACCGCTGCTTCGATAGGCTGAGAAACCTTGGGTGTCTTGGTCGTTGGCACCGTTTTGGCCTGAACCACCAGAGATGTCACGCCGTCCATACCAATTTTTGAGTCATCAATTTCGGATTCAGAGTCGTCGCCCTTGGTCGCCTGCTGAACTGTCTTCTTCGCAGCTTTACGGAGTTGTTTCTCCTCTTCAGCCTAGAGCAGATAAACAGTTCAATACGCTCCGTTTTTTTTTTTTTTGAAAATCCAATCTCGCTCACCCGCCGACGCTCCGCGGCGACTTCTGCCAGGACCTGGTCCTTGAACGGCATCGAGTTGGGTATCCCAGGATCCTTGGGCACGCGAGACTTCCATTGCGGATTCTTTTTCGCTAGTTTTCGATTCTTCTTGCGGCCCTCTGCGATTTTATGCCGGAGTTTGGCTCGATCATTGGTGGATGCGCGGTTAGAGGTTTCTGTATGGCACCCCACCCAAAAGAGTCAGCGAAGTTTCAGAGAAGGGAGGTGCTTATGGGTCTACTCATACTTTTTCGAATCCGAGGCATTGAAAGGATTACGGCAAAACCCGACAATTCACGAACCGATAATTGGCCCCAGTGGCTAGTGATTCATTCCGCTCATCATTCGTCTGGTAATCATTACTGACCTGTGTTTGTGTGGTTTGCGAAGCAAATCAGGTGCATAGGACATGCTGATTGACTGTCGGGCGGAACGGGCAATCTGGAGGTGGGTGGACGCCTCACAATATTAATCCTACGACTTGGCCAGACGGTTCCCAAGGATTCTAGAATCTTGCCATAAACCTTCGGCGCTCTGTGCGCTTATTGGTCATCATTTGGAGCACATGCTGGGGATGTGGCGCAACCTAGTATCAGGGCGATATTGTCACGAGCGTCTTTTTTTTCTCCTTTCAGTGGAGTTATGGCTGGTTTAAACTGGAATATCAAGCAGAGCGCAGCCCCAACAATGGTAGGTGGTTAATCGTGTTCTATCTGAATTCTCAGGTGTATGTCTCACAATTCAGTAAATCAACGGCCGGGGGCACCTTCGTTGAACAGATATTTACCAACTGCCACTAGGGGAACGATCCACTAAAACCGAGGGTGGGATACTTGTCTCGGCCAGACCGCCGATAACACGATGCCTCCATACCTCCCTATCCGGGGTGGGTGAGGTTGGTGAATGGTTGCCGATTAGCTCTTGCGCTCCATCCATACTATACTCTAGCCACCGTTTTCGGGCGTCATATCTTTGGCCTGAAACTAAGAATAATACAAAAAACGATGTGCCTATGCAATGAAAAATAGGATGAAGAATGTTATGGCTCTATCAGGATTGGATCGGAGATAGGGGAAATTTACAGTAAAGACAGCGATAGCGAGCGTGCAAGAAAGGAACAAAGGGGTTCGGAGTGCAAGAACGAGACACTAGCAAGAGAATAAATGCAATGCAAGATTAAAAGTTCGATGTCAATGAATACCACCGGGATCATCCAAGGATCTTGCTGACGACCGTCCCGCCATTCCGAAGCAACCCCCTCTCGGGAAGGAAAGCCTCTGGTGTTTGCTCAAATGGGACGGCCCACTTGGGCCACGGAGCGAAAGTACCTGCTTCTGCCATGCTCGCTACTGCGGCAAGAGCATCACGAATGTCTTCGCCTTCCGTATCCAATTCTGCATTGGGTAGGACCCATTCATATCCTTTATCTCGTTTTATAGCGCCGCGGATAGACCGTAAATTAGATTTGAGGTTCGAGTTCATGTATGGCACAGAGTCAACGTCATCACCGAGAAGAGTCGTGAACTATATGATCAGTTCATCAGTTTCCAGGCAATATTGCGATACATTGAGAACATGTTAGCGCACCTGTCCGCCAGATCGCATAATCCACCGGGAAGCCTCCCAAATCCGCTTTCCTCCGACGGTATCCAGGACATAATCGAATTCTGCATCTCTCAGCGCCGCAATGATAACGAGGGGCTCGCCGATTTCGACGTCTTGTGCACCAAACAATCGGACCCTTTCTTCAAATGAAGGAGTCTTCGCCTCCTGGTCATCCTCGGTAGTTTCGGGCGTCAATGGGACTTGAGCCGTAACGACAACCCCCTGGGCTGCCAAGGCTTGAGTGAGGAGGGCACCCGCCCCATCATGGGCATTCAGCACGAGTGCTTTTTTCCCCGAAGAGACAGAAGGAAGAGTGCGAAGCGCCCGGTGAGTTGGAACACCACATAGTGGGAGTAGGGCGATTTGTTCCAGGGCGAGCTCACTCTGGGCACCGGGTGCACGATGCACACGTCGGCGATCGACTGTGATGAATTCCGCAAGCGATCCACACTATGGGCCCGGAATTAGCTCAGCTATTGGAAACCAAACCTAATGCAATATAAACTAACCTTGTTCAAATCGAGCAGTCCAAAAACCCAGTCTCCCTTGTATACATTCCGCACTTCGAACCCAACCTCGACGGTTCGGCCCACAAAGCTCCGCCCAGGGACGAAGCCATACCCCGTGTTGCGACTCGTTTTCTCCCTGACAATCAGAGCATCCAGACCATCTAAACCAACCATGAAGACCTGTACTAGGACTTGATTGGATTGCAGCTTGGAGGGTGGAGAGGTATGCGAGGAGAAACCTAGGGGGGAAGGTTGGTCAAGCAGCAAGTGCTCTGGCGTTGGGGTAAGCATAGACGAGGACCCAAATAGACTACGTCGAGAAGACGTAGTAAACCCACTATGCGACCCTAAGCGGTCGGCTGCGCCTTTGCGAATCTCGATAGTGGACATGGTCGTTTGGGCCAGGCCACTCTTCGTGATATCTATCTGACTGCTGACGCGATCGGGGTGTTTGGATGGAGTAAACGCTGCTCGAGGTAGAACGAGAGAAGTATACGTATTGTATACGGAGGATGCACCATGTGATGCTGGGAGAGGTGAAGGTAGTGAAACAGTGCGCCCGGAGACCTGATACGAGTTGTAGGACCTTTCGGAGTACACGCTAGAGGTCAAATGACTCCGTCGCAGGGGAGGCAAGGAGCGATGGCGAGTGGGAGGAGATGATGTGACTTGACTTCCACTGTGTCCACTGCCGCTATCGCTGGCTACCGACTCGCCAGTCTCATCTTCCTCAAGGATAAAACTCATCTTTTCTGAAAGTGAGCGTGGCGTCCGTCGATGAGCTTTGCGTTTCCGGGAAACAGTATTCGAATAGCTTGAGGAGGATTTTCCGCTAACTCCTGCCACGGTGTCGGCAACACTGGAATTAGACGGGGAAAGTGACGAGGAAATGACGCGGAACATTGAAAGGTTGGTATCGCGATGAGTGAAAGGAATAGCAGAGACGGAAGCCGCCCGGAGAGGGATGCCCCGACGCCTCTTGGCATGGTCGGTTAGTTGTGGAGGGGTCCAGTCTGCACGTTCTGGAGGTACCAGCCATCGCACATCCTTAGCCCAGTCTGCATGGCGAGAACCCTTGCTGTTATTGGAAGCTGTCGACAGCGGTAAAGATACTACACTAGACCGATTGGAGGATGTCGCGGGTTCCGGGGAGTGGGTGCGTATTTTCGTATGTCCATCGGAGGAAGTTGGAGGGGAAGTGACGTCGGTTCGATCAGAAGCTGAGGGCCATGAATACGTAGTAAGCTTGTCTTCCTCAACCTCGGAAGTCTTGGAGCTTCCCCGGGATAGCGAGGGAAGCGATAAAAGAGAGGTCCCAGAATTCATCAGTTTGACAGCAATGGGAGCTACATGGTCCGCGAAGAACATGCTGTTGTCGTCAAACGAAGGGTCTGGTGTTGTGGCTGGGGAGCTGAGCGGGGTGAAGTACTCGCTCTCGCCACCGTCAGAAGATGGAATTGGGCTATTTTGAGATGGGGTTACAACGTTTCCCTCGTCTGAATCTGAACCCGAAAGGCGGTAATCGGTGAAATAGGGAGGACCCGATGGGGGAGCGTGGTGCGAGGCTGAGGTAAACGAGGTTGGCGAGTTTGGGTTTAATTCGCGGTGGGCTATTTGTTGATTTACGTGTAAATCTCTTTTTGGCTCGAAGGATCCGGGGGGGGAAGATACGCGTCTCAAGGTTCTCTTTGGGATTGATCGGGCCGTGGGAAGGAGGCTGCCAGCAAGGGGAGTTATGGACAATGCCGTGGACGACGCTGAGGGTGGAACTGGATAACGATAACCCGCCGCAAGGGCCATTTGCTTGTAGGATGAGAAATATTGGTGGGTATTGCTGCTGCCATCCGCTGGTGGTGAGGTAGAGTACGATTTAGTTGGCTGGCGAAGCAATTTTTGCTTGAGCGTCGGCTTGGACATCTTGGCAGGGTGACCAGCACTATCGAGGGAGGGAGAACGATACGGGGAGACGCCCAGTGTTTTGAGGCTGAGCTAACATTACATAATCAATCCAGTCCCGACTGCTTGTGGCCAATTTGTAGACCAGACCAGTGTATATTCCAAATTTTCTCTGGGAGTACAAACAACGTGTTCTCATCCAGGCTACGTCATGTCCCATTCGTAGCGACTCTTACATAATTGATCAATTTTTAGCCTTTGTCAGACACCCGTGTTCACCTGTCAATGACGGAGGGCACCAAAAAAAATAACCATTCCGAGGCAGAGGACGTAATCGGCTAACGGCCGCAAGGATCATTATGAGCCCTAATCGCGAGAAATGCCAAGCGAATATTCCTGCCTCGCTAGGCCTCCCTGCACGATGTTGTGCTTGGCACTGGATACGATACAGTAGCTCTTCCTCACACTTCTCCAAGAAAACATCACCAAATTGTCTAATCAATAGTGTTGATACCCCGTATCAATCCTATTATTAGTATAATCCTTGTAGTCCAAAGGCACGACAACCCAGAGGGGGCTAGCAAATCTTGAAGCTCGCGTTTTGCCTCCGCTGACACACAACATCACATTGTAGCCTCGGAAGCCTCTGTTCCTACCCAACCCCTTCCTGTACTACTAGCGTAGTTGTGAGAGTCGCGCAGGTATCCCACCCACCTCGCCGTCCATGGATAACCTTCTATATATCTTTGGCACGCCCTTCGACATTGTCACAATGTTACGAGTACCGTTCTCCAGCACTATACCACAAATCTCCAGCCCCTGAGGACGTATGGTATATATAGGCTGTGGTCTGCAATCTTCACAACCGTCTTCCCGTATACCCCAAGACTACACAGTAACTTCATAACGTCGCCTTCCTGACGATCCTGATCCATCATCAGGGTGTCTTCACCTCGACTCATCTTTTGAACCGCCCTTTCTATATCGCCGAAATCAGGATTGAAACTCTGGAATTCCAGCTCTTCGACGCCAACTCAATTGATAAACTGACACTACTTTCGTCGGCACCGCGGCGCCCTCAAAGGGGTCTACTGGATTGGAGCAATTGAACCGCATCGAAGATACGGTGAGAAGGAGGATGATAGATCATATGCGCAGCCCCTTATTGACTGGCACAGATACTTCATACGTTTATTGTCTTTATCATGGCGTGACTGCCACAAATTGTGAGTGAAGTCGCAGCCTCTGCATTCTCTGTAGTCTTGGGCTTAGGCACTTCACTCGTCGAAACACCGAAAAGCAACAGCTTATTTCCTAGCAATCCTCCCTTTGTCTGTGCATCATCTAGGCAATGCGGACTCATCCTAGGGGCATCCTTGTCAGGCCTACAGTATGTTTCTTCTTTTGCAGCTTTTGCAGCTTCTCCGCGGTCTGGTTTCGAATTCCGTTCCTCGAATTCGAGAACTTCGGTTTCCTTATAAATGCGTGAATGGATGGTGGATTGAATTCCACAAAGACATATCTGTCTCCTAACATTCTTTCCTTTTTCATCCATAAGCTTGAGCTGTTGATATTCTCGATGACTTGATTTAATTCTCAGGAGTGGAGTACCCAGAAGCTTAGGACTGCGATTCCAAAAGTCAGGAAAAGAGCCTTGGACTAGTGTGCAGGGCAAACGCAATATCGATTAATTATATTCCGATTGCCCAGTTAGGCTTCACAGAGGGAAAGGAAAGCCATGTGCCTAGATACCATATCTTGGATGATCTAAATGCCCCTTGGCGGCCGCCGAGGCGTTTATGCAAGATATGCACAAATGTATGACATAATTGCTCCTGCCGAGACACCAGAGCCCAAAAGCAGTTGCGAAGCAAATGCTTCGGGGAATAGCCTAATCATCTCGGGGGAGCACCGCTCTTGGTATCCCAGACTAGGAGGTGAGTGCTGGGGTGTGTCTCCTGTTTGTGTTGAGCTGCGCGAGGGTATCATCTAATCTGCGCATCAGGATGGCATGAGTCTCGGTGAGTGTTCTAGGCGTTGCAATCAAATCAGCTAGGATGTTCTGGATTTCGGGATTTCGGGAGTATTTGGGGTGCGCAAAGTAGTCAAGGGGGTTGTCACCTACAGAGGGCTGAAATGTGAGAACAGGAGGGTGTCTTACATAAACGAGGTCCAGTTCTGTTTCTCCCACTCGTCTGGAACTCCTTCTGTCTACACGGCCCAGCAATAGTCTTCTTCCTTGAGTCCGCGTTGATTGGTGTTATAGCTTGGCCTGATAGATGGATTACAATTGGAAAGGAGACAATACGTCCTGCAATCCCGACTCACCTGAAGCACCATTATGAGCAATGCACAAGGTTGAACACCCTGCATTTCCAAGTTCCAGCATGGATTCCCAGAGCGGGAAGAACACACATAGGGCCTGATCAGCAATTGACAGATGGAAGTCGAACGTGATAACTCATGGGACATACCTGAGGCTTGAGAATTGGGGATTGGTGCTCGTCGTCGCTATCCGATGGATAGGAGAATCCATACGATGGTCGGGTTGGCCCGGTGGGCACGTGATAGAATACCAAATCGGGCATGGACGCACAGCCTGAGGCCCTGACCCTCTTACTTACGTAAGAGTCGGGGCAGTGATGTCGCAAGCCTTCTTCAGTGATCCACTGGGCTCCTGGCCGTCAGACCTTCACGATATATTGCTTGAATGCAGGACGCATCGCACTTCGCCCAACTCCTACATAGATACTTACAAGGAGGAGTTCACCATCAAGAGCATCTTGAAACACAACTCGGGCGACGTTGACAAAGAAAGAATCGGCCGTGAAGTTGATATGGCTCTTCTCGCTGGCAATGATTGTGCTATTCCCATTATCGGCCGCTACTTCAGCCACGGGAGGATCCGAGGGTTTATCACTCGGTTCGAGAAATGCAGAGTACCATGAGCGTCGCCTGTCAGTGATCCAACAGTTTTGTATCCTCCTCGATAGGCTACATTCCAAGGGGATCGTTCACGGAGACGTGAAGCCGTCTAACCTCCTCTTTGACGCGGCTGGGAACCTACGATCCATTGACTTTGCTGAGGCCGTACTCGAGTCCGAACCCTTGTGCAGATACACCATAACAACGCACTATCCCTCGCCTTCTTCACTGAAACAAGGCTCGCCCTTAACCCGTGCCAACGACCTGTACGCTGCTGGAATGACCATCTGGCACATTTATACCGGACGCGTACCATTCGAAGTTATCGAGGAAGATGACCTGTATTCACTTATTGAACAGGGTCTTCGTCCAGATCTCAGCCTTATTGACGACGAAGCTGTCCGGTCTCTGATTCTTAAATATCTAGATAGCGGTGAGTGAGCCTCAGGCAGAGGCTCCTCACTGTTTCTTATTGCACGGGCTTTTTGTCTAGAACGGCCAGCTCTGATGGAGGACCCCTGAAAGCCATGGTGAAGTGTAGATTGAGGCCCGATGGGGAATCAATTTGCGCGAAAGGGGCGAAGCACCGCGCACAGGGGGGCAAATCATCTGGGAGGCCATTCTACGTCCCTCAAATTGGTAAAAATTTGCAAAAAAAAAAAAAAAAAAAACTTTTAGAAATGCTGCGAACCGCCGAACACTTCCAAGGCCACCAATTCCTTTTCACAACGCCCAACACCTACCAACAGGATGCTTCTGCCGCCTCTTTCATTATGTTCCCCCCCTCGCAACGGAGTGTACAGTCCACTCAGGAATCGTATCTGTTTGCCCCTTCAGCCTGAAAATCTCTCCATATCACTATATATAGCGGCACATGGACCCCCACATCTATCCGACTGCACCGAGGAATCGCTGGTCACCCTCACGGAATGGATCGACAAAGCAACTGCCACAGTGTGCACATAAGCGCATCTATCATGTATATTCACAGAGCTTCTCTAGCTACTCAACGTGCTCCTCCCATTTCTCGATCCCGCATTTCGCGACGAAGGCTGTCAATGTCATTGTGATACTGAGTCCCCCGTACGCATCTCCCTGTTCTTCCTTGCACCCACCCCCTTCACTGAGCAGATCTCTGCGTCCAACTGCCTTTCATGCGCGGCGTGTGGGTCTGGCTCAGTCGTGCGAAGCAGGCTCATGCTGGAGCGGGTGGAGATCGATTTGAGCCATTCCCAGGGCAAACCGACGGGGAGACATGCAAGGAAACACGCAAGGACGAATGAGTGAGACTCTACCGTGTCTGGATCCCCTGCCTCTTCAAAGGACTGGGAATGTTGATGGTGTCCTGTCGAACTGCGGTCCCGAGTGGTACTTTCTCAATATTGTACAACGTATGGCCAAATTGAACGCACGTCCTGCACGGTTTTTTGGTTACTATATAAATAATATGGCACATCTGGAGTCATTGTTCTACACCCTCTGTGGCTTCTGAGGAAAGTGAAGTAGGTCCGAATAGATGCCTCCCTCAAAGTTCCACATCGTGATCCAAGGAGAATGTCCAATCCAGCGAAAGAGAATTAAAAGGCAGCATTTCGGAGTCGTAGATTCCTTTATATCCAGTTCGTACATAAGCGTATAGAGAACCCGTCCGTCATAAATCGAGAGTTGCAAACAATTTGCATCATCTGATAGGCCATTAGCACCAGCTTGAACTGTCCATTGGTTCAAAGACGGCGAGTCACGCGTTAGCACTTGACTGTGCAAGGGCCAAGCCAGAGCATTGGATAATACTCGCCTCGACGGCAGTTTCAGGGAGGAATATTAGTTAATCATCCTCGGTGAGGTCGATGACTTCGCCGTATTTGAAGATCCCCGTGGGTATGCCATTTTCTTCGATTTTAATCTTGGCCAGGCCGGATCGTTTGGCCATTTTCTTGGCCTGTGCGGGACAGTCAGGCATAAATCCTCTCGACAAACCAGGAACTAGAACAAACATGTCAGAGCGAAACAGAGACATACCTTTAGGCGCGCATACGTCCTCGCCTCTTCCTCATCCGAAAAGCCCGACTGATCTGATACACCATCGACCTCTTCTCTTTCACGCTTGGCTTTGGCGGGAGGCGGGGCATTAGATGCGGTACGACCATCTCCACTGGATGGGCTTGCATTTCTTGGTGGCGCTGGTGGACTTGGAATTATCTCTCTAGCACGAAGAACGTCTAAAGCGGCATCAGGGGCCTATAGCATGAGTATATGAACATGGGAAAAGCACGAACCGTAAGGAGCATATCGAAACGTGACCTCTGTCCAGACCAAACATCCAATGAGATCATATGATGGGACGATTGGAAGTAAATGCTCAACCGTATGGCGGAAAGTCAAGGTCACGGCACTTGGCTGATGAAGCGTATCTAGGTGCGTATATTTCCTCGCCAAGACTGATCATCCACCTTGAGTTAGCAACACAACCAGGAAAGTCATACGGCCAGAGCTTACGACACGATATGCCCCCCAGATTTCTTTGCACGTTCGTGGACGGTCCCAGAATGCACAGCACCTTCATTCGAGGTTCCGATTCCACGGGAATCGGAAGACCGAACCGGGACCTGAATGACATGCCTCATATTCACACGAATGGTCCCTAATGCATTGGTGTCAATGCCGGATGTAGCAGCGAGAGCATCCTCGTCATCTAAGGCAACGATAATAATAAGTCAAAACATTGCAGTTATTTATCGTGCCATGTACCAGTTAGCTTCAATTGAGAAAATACCAAACTAGGCAAAGGCACGACATCAGTTCGAAAGCACAATTTGCATCAAGGATAAAGAAACTACCGTCTTTTCAGGGATTGATTAACACGAACTGAATCCCCTACTCTCTTTTTATCCCTTTTGGACCGTCGGAAATCAATATGCATGGCGGCGTTTTGTCCGTCAAAGTACACTTGGACACAGAATGAGGTCTTGGATGCAGCACGCATAACGCAGATTTGGAAATGCTATAGAAAGAATGGGGTCATTCCTTCTGAAACTTCAGCCTTCCGTCTTGAGAGAACTATACTTTTCCCTCCACGGATGGGATGTAACAGGTGGCTGAGTTGCCACGGACTTCGTGCGAGTACTCGGACAGATCCTCCCCCTCGCATTGAATCGTAATAGACACATCGCAACCGGGAACTCGAACCATCAGGACCGAGTCTTACCGCGATCAAGTGTAAAACCGCATATATAGGCAGTTAAGACAAACGCGGTGCGGAATCAAGCACGGCTCCTCCCGGCTCCTCGTACTCGTGACCGGGTCACGAGTCTAGCATCGCATAGTGTTGCCGCGACTCGGCTTGGCGTGGCTTAGACTTGACTTATCTCCGAAGTCCAAGCCAAATTTGGGACTTGACTTAGTCGACTTGAATCCTTTTTTGTATACCTATGTGTATAATAAGGATACAGAGTCAACCTCTCATTGATACTTCCACCCTGCTCAGGTGCCTAATGTGTCTTCTCACACGCCCTGGCGATCCAGCATGCTCAATCTGAAGATGGTAGGCCGGAAATTAACGGTAATTGCAACGGAAAATAAACATAAAATCCGAAAATATTTTTAAATCCGATTACTGTCGTTTTCATAATCCGAGTCGCCGCCGGATTTCGCCGCATACGTAAATGGCCGTCAATCTTGTGACCCCGATTTCTCCATGACAAGAGAAGCTAGACACTCGAGATTCAGTGTGAGACCTCGTATAATATATCTCCAGGTCATGTCGAGGCCAGAATTACGATTTTTCAATTTTTAGAGATTTTAATTTTCAAACAGTATTTCCCTATTTATGCGCCCAGTTTTGGCCCGATGGATACCATTTTTAAATATGTTATTAGGCTCATATATATCCACCTAATGTCGAAGCCCAATTTTTAAAATTCCCATTTTGAGAATTTTCATATAGCAAAGTGTACTAGGAGGTCTGCCGAGTTGAATCCCAAGTGAAATTTCACAAAATGCTCCTACTCCTCCACGAATTGGCACATGTGTTCACCAACATATATTGAAAATTGTCTCATGAGGATTAGTTGATTGCTCCAAAAATGCGAGCTCAAATTATGGCTTAGTGAATGTAGTGGATTTCCAACCAAAAAACTCGTAGACCAATTCATCCAGGGCACCCGGTCCATCGCCCATCGGAGATATGCCGCAAATCGCTTCCCGGAGCACATTCCGTGCATTACAACACCAAAATTCACTAAGGGTATAATTTATATCCGTCTGATGACTCGGATCCAATACCTGTCTTTTCACTTCCGTCCGGCGTCCGCCATGCATAAAAGTCCGGAGACTGCCGGACCACAACTTCGAGGCAATCCTGGCTCCCTTGGTACTCGATGAATGTTGGTGGTATATTGCACGGAATGTGCTCCGGGAAGCGATTTGAGGTATATCTCCGATGGGCGATGGACCGGGTGCCCTGGATGAATTGGTCTACGAGTTTTTTGGTTGGAAATCCACTACATTCACTAAGCCATAATTTGAGCTCGCATTTTTGGAGCAATCAACTAATCCTCATGAGACAATTTTCAATATATGTTGGTGAACACATGTGCCAATTCGTGGAGGAGTAGGAGCATTTTGTGAAATTTCACTTGGGATTCAACTCGGCAGACCTCCTAGTACACTTTGCTATATGAAAATTCTCAAAATGGGAATTTTAAAAATTGGGCTTCAACATTAGGTGGATATATATGAGCCTAATAACATATTTAAAAATGGTATCCATCGGGCCAAAACTGGGCGCATAAATAGGGAAATACTGTTTGAAAATTAAAATCTCTAAAAATTGAAAAATCGTAATTCTGGCCTCGACATGACCTGGAGATATATTATACGAGGTCTCACACTGAATCTCGAGTGTCTAGCTTCTCTTGTCATGGAGAAATCGGGGTCACAAGATTGACGGCCATTTACGTATGCGGCGAAATCCGGCGGCGACTCGGATTATGTAACACCCGGGAAAAGACCGAGACTTGCGGCAGAGAGGGTCGCAGGCAATTTGGCCCGTGAGAACCCGGCACCCGGCCCGACTGTGCGGGGGGGGCACGGGATGGGCGGGTGGGACTCACGACTAAACACCAACAAAAACCACACCATCATCAACAGGATGGGGGAGGGAAAGGAGACCAGGGTTTTCCCCAAGGGCTTTGCTGGCTGGGATCCAAGAGGTAGATTGGCGAATAACGATTCGCGAGGTTGTCGGCATAGCCTCTCAGGGTCGCGCTTATCTCCGACACTCACTCCAACACCCACATCTTCCGACGAAGGCCGTCAATGTCACCGTGACACCGAGTCCCTCCATACCCATTTCCTTGTTCTTCCTTGCACCCACCAACTTCCCTGAGCAGATTCCCGTGTCCAAGTACCGCCGCGTACGCAGCGTGTCAGCAGTGCGTGGGTCCTGCTCAGTCGTGCGATGCAAGCTCATGCTGGAGCCAGTGGAGACCGATTTGGGCGCTCCAAGGCAAAGCGGCAAGGAGACATGCAAAGGCGAATGGGTAAGAGTCTGGTTGTGGGGAAACAAGGGCTTCTCATACCAGATCTACTCTTCAAAAGGACTGGGAATCTCGATTGCCTTCCTTCTGTTGAACCGCGATCGCGATTGATACTTTCTCAATACTGTACAACGTATGGCCAAACGCCGGTTTTTTCGTTATTATATACATAATATAGCACATCTGGCATTATTGCTCTACACCCTCCAGGGCTGCCAAGGAAAGTCCAGTAGGTCTGAATGGGTGGCTTTGTCACAGTTCCACATCACGACCTGAGGATGGCCAACCGAACGTGGAAACAGAATTAAAAGCCAGGGTTTTGGGGTCGTAGATGTCTTTATATGTAGTTGGTGGATAAGTGTATAGAGAAGGGGACCGTGGTTCAAAAATCGAAAGATGTAAACTGTTCGCATCACCTAATCGGTTATTAGCACCAGCGTCAGGTCTGTTCATTGGACAGCGAGTCCCGGGTTAGCACTTGACTACACACCGGCCAAGCTAGAGCACTGGATAGTACTCACCTTGACGACAGTTTCAGGGGGGGATTCTCGTCAATCATCCTCCGTGAGGTCGATGACTTCGCCGCATTTGAAGATCCCGGCGGGTATGCCGTTTTCTTCGAATTTAGTCTTGGCCAAGTTGGATCGTTTGGCCATTTTCTTGGCCTGTGCGGGACCGTCAAGCGTGAGTCCTCCTGACAAACAAGGAACCAAAAGCCAGAGAGAAACACAGACATACCTTTAGGCGCGCATACATCCTGGCCTCTTCCTCATCCGAAAAGCCCAACCGATCTGATAAATCATCGCCATCTTCTCTCTCACGCTTGACATTGGCGGGAGGCGGGGCATTAGATACGGCACAACCATCTAGGCTGGCGGGACTTGCATTGCCCAGTGGCACTGGTGGAGTAGGGATTATCCCTCTAGCACGAAGAACATCTAAAGCGGCATCAGGGACATAGCATGAGTATATGAGCACGGGAAAAGAACGAACCGTAAGGGGCATATCGAAAGGTGACTTCTGTCCAGACCAAACATCCAATGAGATCATGTGATGGAACGATTAGAAGTAAATGCTCAACCGTGTGGTGGAAGAAGGTAATGGCATTCTCTCGATGAACGAGATCGGGACACAGGTACCTTTATTTCCTCGCCAAGACTGGTTTTCCACCTTGAGCTAGCCACACAACCAGGGGAGTAATGCGGCCAGAGCTTACGACACGATATGCCCCCCAGATTTCTTTGCACGTTCATGGACGGTCCCAGAATGCACAACATCCTGATTCCAACTCCAAACTCCACGGGAATCGGACGAAGGAAGTCGAACCTCAACGACATGCGTCATCTCCACACGAATGGTCCCCAGCGCATTGTAGTCAATGCAGGATGTGGCAGAGAGAGCATCCTCGTCATCTAAGTCAACAATAATAAGCCGCCAATATTTCAGCTATTTATCGGGCCATGTACCAGTTAGCTTCAATTTTGCAAAGACCAAACTATGCAAAGGCGCGACATCAGTTCGGAAGCACGATTCGCATCAAGGACGAAAAACCCACCGTCTTTCCGTGGATCGATTAACACGAAGTGAATCGTATATTTCCTTGCTGTCCTCTTTGCACCGTGGGAAAACTACATGGATCGCGCAGTCTTCTCCTCCGTCAAAGTACACCTTTACGCATAATGAGGTCTTGGATGGAGTACGGGCGATGCAAAGTTGGAAATGCTATAGAAAGGGGAGGTCATTCCTTCTGAAAGTCCAGCCTCCTCTCTTGAGAGAGAACTATACTTTTCCCTCCTCCGATGGGATGTAACAGGTGGCTGATTGGTCACGGAGTTCATATGAGTACTCAGGCAGATCCTCTCCGTTGCATTGAATTGTAACAGACGCGTTGCAAGGGGGAACTCGAACCATCAGGACCGAGTCTTATCGCGATCAAGTCTAAAAACGCGTAAACAGGGGTAATAAACCAACCTGAACTTGGGCAGATGAGACAAACGCGGTGCGGAATCAAGCACGGCACCTCCCGGCACCTCAAGCAACACCTCTCGGGCGACGCTCTTATTTCACGGTCTTCTTTGGTAATGTAGTAGACCATTGAATCTGCGACTCATTTAATGCTTGCGCCTGGTAATTGTGGGCCTGGGCCCAATTGCAACGGGTGCTGTCATCCCAGCCATCATGTGCGCTGGTCTCTGGGGACGTACCTGTTTGGTTGGCTCTGATCAAATGCTCTGTTATTTTACGATGTTGCGCGAATCCTGAGGGGGGGGGGGGGTCTGGTCCCATTCTTCAATATTTGGTGTGAATATTGACCAGCAGATAAGTCCGTATCCAACTGAATTCTCGGCAAACATCAGTTAAAACCCATTGTGATTGCGATAACATCATATTGTCTCGTGCCGCGCGGAGGAACCTCTCATCTCTCTGGATAATTTCCTGCCGCAGCCCCCAGCCGGAGGCCCAACCCTATGGTAATTGAACATCATTCGTTTCTCACTCCCCAGGATTTCTGATAGTTTGGGGCGATAGGCTCTGTGAATGTTCTTCGTGGTGTGCGCAGAATAAAATCCTCTAGAGTATCGCAATCGACCTTGACAAGTATTTGCTAGTCTTCTGCACATACCCGTCGCAAGGGACCCATTCGTGACCCCACGTCTATACGTTCCGCGTGGCCCGTGCTCACTACGGAAGCGAGCAACTAGATGGTGGGTAAGTGTAATCGTGATTGGTTTGGATTCCTGTTTATATATGTACCATGGAGAAATTTGATGATGCCTTCGTATTACCCTCCAGGTTCTCTCCAATGCGAAAATTAGGCCATTCCACTCACGGTTACCATACGGTCCGCGAGTCTGAGTTTGTTACAGCCACAATTATGCTGCACCGTCAAAGGCACCAAGGCTACATGGGTCAAATTCGGAGAGGACGCACAGGAAGACCAGCTTAAGCTCAATCCGCGTACGAGCACAGCTCAGGCTGATTTCGGAGTTGAGCCCAAAGAGAACGAAGGATTGCTAACGACTGAACAAGGGGGTTTGATTAATACACACACAGTCCCCACAGTGAAAGGAGACTAGTGTGCGTAATTCTCGATTTATAGACCGCAAACAGGTTGTCCGATAGGGCGCTCGATCAGCCTTCATTGGTACAGAAATACGGGTCAAGCGGTTCAGGAGGAAGATGTAAGCAAGCTGATAGTAAAGGTTACAGTAGTCCACCGAAAATACAACCCAGTCCATCTCTGATGCTGCTGAAAATAGCCCGAGCAAGCAAAGGAGGTGATAACGACGATCGAATTGATTTACCGGAGTCACCAAGAGCGGACAGTCGTCAACGTGGTGTAAACCCCCAGTTATCCGCTCGTGATTCGGCGGTCCCCTTCATCGACACCGTACAAACTGCAGAATTGATCGAATCCGAAATACCTGGGGTGTAGCGTAGCGCTTCGATGGGAGATGGCACGGCCTGTTTCTATTCCTGCAAGAAAAAAAGGCACTTTTCTTTGAAAGGAGAGACCACGATTTGCAGTCTCGCATTCTCGGTGTTGTATGGTAACAGCCAAATGGTGTGCTGACGGAGTCACGGAGGCTCAAGGGAAGTCAAGAGTTTTTAATAAGAAGCACGGGCCAGGTAGCGAGCTTGTTACCGTTCGTTCGTCTAACGGCTCTTGTCTCTACTAGCGAAGAGACTACCAAGCAGTCGCTTCGCGGGTTTCGGTGGGTGGGGCGCGGCAGACCTGATTGTGCGGCTAGGGAGGGATCAACTGCTGCCATCACAACTGAGACAGTAAATACAATGGGGTGGGAGGTGGGGAAACGAATGTCCGGGAAGCTCTCTGGATCAGTGAACGTCTCAGGCTCTCAGTCGTGTCGCTCGGTCGTCGGAAGCAAAACACGGCTTGCACCGACTCGACCCACCATTTGCTAGCCTCTCCTCTCCGTCGCCATTCCTTGGGACTATTGTAAGATATCGTGTGCTTTTGTCTTGTTAAAAACCTTATATAATATAAAAAATTTCCTATACCCTCCCCTTAGGGAACCATATAAATATTTACCACGTGACTTCTCCTTCTATACGAGCTCCCCACTGGGCAAAATGGGAACACTCGCACAGTTTGTGGAGACATACAGATTCTGATCGATTCCATTACGTATCTATTATCTAAGGACTGAGACCCAAAGTGACCTTGGTCCTCAGGTCAGACCGGTGTAGGCAGGATCTCAACCAGCCTCCATATGGATTTGGCCCAGATGATGCCCGTCCTATCTTCGTGGTGTTAGGTGAGGCATCTGGAAACCTTGTGGATCGCCACGCTGTCAAATATTTCTGTCAATCATCCTGCGGATTGTCTCTACGAAGAGGTTGTGGAGGGGCCGTGTCCTTTACTTGTGCTTCTTCGATGAATGCTCCCCGTACATGGCCGAGACGCTCAAGAAGTTCCGCCAGTGCCCGTGTCTGTCTCAGTATGACGAATTGATCCTTGTCAGTCAGTCTCTGACTGGAAAGTCTCTCCCTGACACCAACCGACTCGTGTGGACCATGCCTGGATATAAATGCCCTTGGGAAAACCCAAGTACTCCCATATCGATACACCATCCCCCCCTCATCCCGATAATCTGTATCTTCCACTATGAGGTCCTTTACCACCACTTCTCTCGCCCTTTTTGCGCTGTTTCTGTCTGCCCATGGCATCCCTACTTCAAGTACCCTCATAAAGGCATCCGGCCCCGTTAAACCAGATTCATATATCGTGTAGGACTTGTTTCATCATGATCCTCTTGTCTGCTCTAATAAGCTTTACTCCGTAGCGTCCTCAAAAATAACGTGAATCAAGCGAATCACTTGTCTTCCTTGGCCGGGATTGAGACTCACGATGCCGTAACGTATCAACAAGTCACCCATCTTTATGATACTGCCTTCAACGGATATGCCTGCATTCTTCGAGGTGCTGCTCTCGATCACGTGCTCAACTCCAAAGACGTCGATTTTGTAGAACAGGACAGCATCGCCTCCATCAAGTATGAGTAAGTACGCTGAAAATGGGACGCAAGACTCACACCTGATGTGCACTCTATTTCGTCCTCGTCCTGCAGCGTTCAGGAGGATGGCTTTTCTACCGAAGTACTTGATGGACGAGGATTGGTCAAGACTGAGAGGACCATTGCAGGTGATGGCGTTGACGTTTATGGAATCGGTTAGTGACCCACTTTACAGTGCGCATTATGTTTTGACCTTGGGTCTTCATTCCAGATACTGGAGTATATGCCGCACACGTCGCCTTCGCTGGCCGTGTGTCCTGGGGCGCCACATTTGGCGGTTATGCCAGTCAGGATGGAAATGGGTCAGTGCCTCGTTGCAACCCGAAACGCTCATTGTTCTAACTTGTCTCATAGCCACGGAACCCACACGATGGCAACGGTACTTATTCATATAACAAGACTCATTGCATGTCAGTGCTAAGGTCATCTCCTCTAGGCTATCGGTGCAACATACGGACTTGCAACACGCGCTAAGGGTATCGCAATCAAGGTCCTTTCCGATACCGGCAGTGGATACACCTCAGACGTCATTTCCGGCGTCAATTTTGCCTACCAACGTGCCAAATCTTCGAGGCGGCCGTCCGTCGTCAACATGAGCCTGGGCAGTGGCCTAAGCACAGCTCTGAATACCGCAGTCAGTAATGTAAGCACAAAATCACGCTCCTTGCTCGACTTTTGCTACGGACCCTTATCGACCCGTGTCCAGGCCATCTCTGGGGGCCTTCATTTCACCGTCGCGGCGTCAGTACCGGGTTCCCGTCATACACCCAATCCAAGATGCTGACTATTTTCGACTTACAGTGGTAATTCAGACGTAGATGCAAAGACCACGTCTCCTGCGAGCGTCCCTACTGCCAACACCGTTGGTGCTATTGACTCCACAAATGTGAAGGCCTCCTTCTCGAACTATGGCACAGTTTTGGTGAGATGATCTTCCACGACCATGATGTCCGCAATATTCTCATGCGGTAATCCATATGGAAGGATGTTTGGGCCCCCGGTGTCAACATCCTCTCGGCCTTTATCGGTGCCCCAACCGCTACCGCCCGCTTGTCCGGAACCTCTATGGTGAAATACATTTCTCTTGAACTTGGAGGTCGTGTTACACAACTCATATGCGATCACAATGATAGGCCGCCCCATATGTCGCCGGAATCATTGCCATTGTCCTTGGAGAGTATGGGAGTGTCAGCCCTGCTAGCATGAGTTCTAGCCTAAAGTCACATGCTAGAGCAATCGTCACTGGTGTGCCTGCGGGAACTACGTACGTTGCACGGTTCCTGCGCGCAGCGTTCCCTTCTGACATTTTCGTCCCTCGTTTCCGACTGTAGTACTTTGAAGGCTGTTCTCTGGTAGTTACTCGGAAGCTGCCATTGGGACTCTCCATTGTGCATAGCTTGCTCGGTCCAAGCTCGGTCTGGCTACGACTACAATCTATCTAGCAATCAACGTTTTGTAGCCAGATCTTAATCCACCCTGAGCCTCATTCCTGATCCCTACAGAAGCCTAATACTGGTGGGCGCTTATCAACCCAAATTGTCTACCTGCGGATGAAGCACGAATTAGGTTGTCGTCCCTTTTTCTTTTAATTACGAGCCTGAGATATCGCATCATGTACGGCCCTATCATTCTTGTGTTACGGAAGTTCTTGGACCTCTTAGGGCCGAGCTCTATTTCTTTTCTCCGTCCTCGGCTACTGTTTATCTCTCTAATGTGCTCGACCTTCAATGGCTCTGTGCGTTTTATCGATCTCCCTAGCAACCCTTGTTCTTTAATCTATGATTACTCATTGGCATTAAATATTGTTGTCTCTGGCTACCATATGAGTGCTGTTCTACTCATCTACCTTGGGTCATGAACTTTCTGGGTCTGGATGCAGATAAGCATCACCCACTATCATTTTTCCTTTTTCCCCTGTCGACCATAGTGTCAGCTATCGAGGATCAATCATTGGTCGTTCCTGGAACCCATCACTGAACATTTTCGGGCGCGACGCGCGCGCGCGCAAGTAAAATGTTCCGCCTTCCTTCAGTTTACTGCGCGCCCGAGCCTGAGGCCGAGTTCTTCTCGCCGCTCCGATTTTATGCCGCATTTCCTTCATCAGGGATGTGGAGCCTCCTCCTCGCTCCCCGCGTTCGACTTTTTTTTTTTTTTTTTTTCTTTATCATTTACAGTACTATATCTGCCTTTATTTCCCTGGATCGAATCGACCCTTCTGCTCTGAACTGGGACTGGGGGGGGGGGGTCTTAAATATTCCGGCCGGATTCACCGCTGGGATGTTCATGGCCCTTAACAGTCCCTCTTTATGCCCTATCGGAAGACGGTCTCCCGCCGGCGGTTTACGTCACTATCTTCTTTTGCCTGCCTGTTACTTTTTTAAGGATGAAATCAAATCAAACCTCGGATGTTGCTTTCGTTCTTTCCTTTTTCTTTTCTTTTTCGATCGTGAGCCGGCGGCTAGGCGGCTTTGGAACCTGGAACCTGACGAGCCCTTGTTCTTACACACGGGGAAACATTCCAAATGCAACTCATCTGGATGACTGTACCTATATAATATCGACAAAAAGAGCAGTGGAAATTGGAGGATTGCAATTGCATGCAGCGTGAATGCATGCATACATGTATGCATGCGAGATAAGGGAATACCTTGATTTCCAGCGGAATTCCCAAGGGCCTGATATTCGATTTCGGAGCTCAATTCTAGATTATTGCGGGGCTCGCTGCCGAAACCCCCGTAATTATAAAAAAAAAAAAAAAAGCAGATAATATGTTGATAAACCAGTCACCTAATTGTCGCTTTTCCCAATCGCTGTGTATAGCATTGCATGGGGGGGTATTGAGCGCGTTGATTGGGGCCCAAGTAGTGCGAGGACACAGTAGGTGGGAGGGAAGGATGTAACCAATTAATCTCCCACCACCGAACAGGAACGAAAAAAGCAAAAAAAAAGGGGAATGAAAAAACTTCGAACGGGCCGTGTATCGGAAGCAGGCCGCACCGGAGAAAAAGCACACACGTGAATTGGTGACTTGTTTTCCCTCTAGATTTCTAGATTCAGGAAGGGATGATACGCAGCTATCATAATCTATGGTCTTCTTTTAAATCTCTCGAGTTAATTCCGAGAAGGATAGCCAACGGGGGTATACAGAACCACGCATTGTCGCGCATTGCGGAAAAGGCCACGCAGGCGGAGAGGGAGAGGGAGAGGGAGAATTCGGGTTCTGTCTCTTCATAGGGCAGGGGAAGGGGAGCGAGAACTGGTCAGTTACTATGTCATATAATGATATCTCTCCACTATTAATTCATTGTTTCCGCGCACATGGCAGGCCAGAGGCCTTCCTCGAAGGGCGAGGCGATCGGCCCAATGATAAGAGAGCTGTTGGATCGCCACGTACGGCCTTCCGTTTAGAAAATGAAAGCGGCAAGTATTCACGATAAGTTGCGTTAGTCTGGGTCTGGATTACTTTCTTCTGATAAAGCGGACCGGGACTGATACCAGCAAGCTGGCGAAGTGGGAGAGAGAGCGAGTTACTAAATGGGCGGCAGCATGGAGGACACTGTCGGTGGCAGCCATGGGTAGCAGTGCGGGCGGCAGCGTGGGTGGAAGCGCAGGCGGCAGCGTGGGCAGGAGCATGGGCGGGAGCATGGGCAAGAGCTATAGATCCACAGGCGCGAGAGCAATCACGTGCGATTGCAAGAGCGTAATAAAACGGGTGGATTCGTGGATCATTCTATCTGGTATGTATTGTACGCAGTCGATTCCTAACGCGGTAGAGTTGCCCGCTCGAGCCGGGGTCGTGTTCGTGGCGTCCTTGTAATTTGTAGAGTGGCTGGCCAGGGCGAGGAGCGGTAGAGAGTAGCAGAGGCTCATTTGTATTTAATTTATGTGCTGGAGTGAAGGATGCTTGATTGGGAGGGATTTCCGATCCGATGTGGGACTGGATGGAGTGTTATCGGATGGACCTATCATAAGAGAGTTGCCAGTTATGTTGCCAGGGCCGTTGTGGGATCGTGGAGAGCGGTCCAGAGTGTGTCTGTGGCGGGGCCAGACAGTCCGCGATAAGGGCCTTGTCTGGGACCCAGTGGCTCCCAGTGACCCTCAGTGGCCCCCAGTGGCCCCCAGCGGCTGCCCCGAATTGGTTCATGTTCTCAGTTTCAGTTGCTAGTTCGCGTTACTCTTCCGTTCCGGCACAAACTAGGCCACCCGGCCCGCAATTCAACAAGTTTCTCTGAAATAAACCACATGCAAATCTTCCTCTCCTCCAACCACAACCCACCATGAGTAGAATCGAAGTCGATGACCTCGTCGCCACCTTCAACGGCCAGCACATCGGCCAGGAGCAAATCGACATCGCCACTTTGCAGGTACGCTCTTCCATTATACCCCCCCAGGGCACGCTACTCACCCATCACCGCTTGCCCCCCCGTAGGCCCAACTCGCACAGTCTCTCCGATCCAACCCCTCTCCTGCCTCCTACCCATCCCCCATCCACACGCAGTCGCTCGGACTGCATCACCCCACGAACGCTTTAGGATATACCACCACCGCCACTTCCGCCTATGGTCCAAATAATACCCCAACCTCCTCCCCGAGCCCTCTCTGGGGCCCATCGTCTCTGGCTGGAACCGCCACGAATCGGAGTCGGAGTGTCAGCCGCAACCGGAGCAACAGCCTTTCTACCGGTAGTGGCAGTGGCGTTATCAGTACTGGAACGAGCGGGAGGGTAGCTATGCAAGCCGACGCCCAAGCAGACTGGGACGAGATGGACGAGGTAGAAGAAGAGCTCACGTCCCCCACGACTGAAACCGAGTCCGATTTCGACCCCCGGCCCACCAGCGCATTCTCCTCGGGCCAATATTCCACCAATAACCCTAGTAACCCTCACTCCCCCCCATCACGACGCCGGGGTTCCACCCACTCCAATTCAACTTCAGCCCCCTTCACATATGTCCCACCGCATCATCAGCAACTCCCCTCTCCCTCCTCTTTCGTCTCCTCCGATCCTTTCTATATTGCTGCCGTTCACGCCCAACGCTCCGCCCCCTCAGCTTCCAACGCATATATCGCAGCTCCCATCGGTTTCGGCTCCCAATTCGTCGCCCAGTCCCAGCGAGGCAGACGATGGTCCACACGTCCTGGCGCAGCATCATAGCGTGATGCACTCGCAACTTTGAATGCAACCCCCACCCCCAAAGAAAATCTGGGCATGAAAGTATCGGTTTCGTCGTTCACCGTTCCCTCTGTATGCAAGCGCGCGCTCCTGCATTCATCCGTCTCCATCTCGCTTATCGTTTTTGCTTTTTCTGTTTTCATCGGGGATTTCTGGGTTCGTCTGTGTCACAACTCGTCTTCTTAATCGTCAAAGAGATCGCCCTTTCACCTGCCGCTATCCCATTTACAATTTCGTCGCTCCCCACCAACTTCGATTCCAAAAACCATTCTTTCTCTCCCTCTGTATAAAACATCTGACCCCGCATTATCCACATCGCGTTTCACTTTGGACTTTGTGTTCTTCCTGGTTTCGCAATTGCCGTTGGTGAAGTATGTTGTCCTGATTCTCTCCACACTTTGACCCCCACACACATCTTGTTTCAATTACTTTTTTCGTCTATCTCTTTTTCGCTGGTTTGTGCCCGGTCTCTCCCGAATCCCTTCTATAGAATCGCATCCTCACATGTTTCTCTCAACCCCCCTCCCCATTCTTCCCAAAAACCAATTCCTAGCGCACTAGCGCTTGTAATCGCAGTTTCGCAGTTCTGCTATATTATATGTGCTCCTTTGAGTGCCGATTTCGAGTCCTACCTGGCAATACTTCGGAAGTCCGGCTCCCAGTCCCGTGATGGCCCCTCTTAACCGGAATGGCAACCCGAACCAGGGGCTCTAGGCATCAATTGTATGCTATCCTCCAATAAGAAATCAATAAAACTCACACTCGAAGAAGGCTGGCTGGTAGCTCTCGGCATAACTTCTTGTGAGTCATGCGCATGGAAGCGCTTGGGTAGTGCAATTCCCCCAATATCCGGATTACAGCATTTTCCCACTCCTTCGCACGGACGTTTGGGCTAGGTAGGTCCCCACAGGTGTTATTAGAGAAAATCGATTCGCCAGGTCATGAGGCGTGCAGGTTGCAGGTTGCAGGTGGTGTAATATGTGAGAGAGAATGGAAAATGGAAATTCGCACATCACTGAAAAACTGTGTACGTGTACGTGTAACGTGTGCAATGCATGCATGCAAAACACTGATGGAATTGAAGGGTGTGTGTGTGACCCGAACCTTCACACCTGTTCTTCTCTGGCGGTATACATTCGACCGCCTAATTATTTCGAATTATTTTTTTTTCTATAGTACAGTATCGGCGGATTGTGGGGAGACGGCGGAGGGTCCGGACCCCCCGCCCCCCTCCTGAGAGGCTGACGGGGTTTACGTACTCTTGTTACAGTATTACTGTTACTGGCTAATACTTGCCGGCTCATTTGTCCCTTTGTTCAACCCCTAGGGGGGGAGGGGGGGATGCGGGTGTGGAATATTCGATATTCGCAAAGGAAATGGGAATGACAGGGAAGCAATCCATGCATCTCATCCCATCATCGTATATATATGCCAGATTAAATTATTTTTGGCGCGCTTCCTCCGGCCGACCTCTTTCAATCCCTTTTTTTTCACAGAATTAGAAATAATTATAGAATCGATCCTACCCGCGACCGCCGAGGCACGCGAACGAAATCTCGTCATCTGAAGCCCTGGGGCATATATACAGTACCGTAGTATGCGGGTGGGGGGGCGAAGAAGGGCAAGAATAAATACACACACACACACGCACACACACACACATTCGGGGGCAATATACGCGAGCGGGGTTGTGGAAAATCCACCGCAATGCATGCATGCTTCGCAGCTGCAGGGGCCCTTTACGGGCCGGAAGGGGTTATTTTCTTTTTGTTTTGTAGCCCCTAATATCTGTGTATGTGCGTGTGTTTATTTACTTTTTCACTAATTGGACGACGTCTTCGTCCTCGAGCACATGATCCAACCCTACTTTCTGTCCCCTCGAGTGCTTCGCACTTGCACCCCACACCGTCGCACTGGATCCCCCCCACCCCAACAAGAAAGCAACGAACACGCACGCCAGAAGAGACCGAAAGAGACAGATAGGAGTAGCAAATGAAAGAGGAAAATATCAATCATTGCGGATAGGGGAAACGGGAGGGGGTTAGGGGAGAATAATACGCACTATTTGAGTTGCTTGGAAATCTCCTTGTGGATCGAATTGCAGAAGTCTTCGATCGTAGCGTGGCCCCTTCGAAGCACGACGGGCGCACTATAGTCTGGTGCTTGGCCGCGCGGCTTCGTGTACCTGCCCGCCGCCCCAACAAAAAGAAAAATCATTATGAGGTGATGTAAAGGAGCTCGTGCATGTCCCCGTATTAATGGTACCAGGGAAGGAAAGCTTACACTCGGGTGAGATCCAACATTTCCCACATCTTCTCGATCAGCTCATCGATGTTCCACCACTCTCGCGAGGAGACGGGCACCGAATTCGGTATCTTGTACAGTAAATCGAGCTCTTCAATCGATATGGCGTCGATCTAGATATGATGGACCCAGAGAAGAATGACAAGACTCCCAGTCACACACATGCCGTAACTCCCCCGGAAGTAAGATAATGGATGTACCTTGTTGAGAACATAAAGCGCTGGGATGTACACTCTAATAGATCAATCGCGCGGTTGAGATCAGCCCCCATAGGGACGGGCACATCTCCTCTGGACGGACACAACACTCACCGATTCCCTTCGATGACGTCGATCAAATCATCCGGTGTGGCATCCGCTTGTCGGATCGCAACATCCGCATTCGCAATCTGTTACAGATTTCCGCAATAAGCTACAACCACAGCCGAATGATCCACACACTCCACAGCATTAAACGTGTACGTACCTTGTATTCGCTCAGCACGGCTTTAATCTCGTCTGGATCCATTTTTGTCAGAGGGACCGTATTCGTAATGTTGATACCACCCTTATCCTGGACATCTTTTGGAATCAGCTTTCGTGCGTCCGCCTGCGGAGAATTATGATCTCGCCTTTTTCCGGACAAGGATCGATGGGGGCTTTTTGTTTAATCGGATACCGAAGCCTTCGAGTTCGGATTCAATGACTGCTTTGTCTCCCAATGGTTTGAGGACATCCAAGACAATGAATATGAGATTACACGTCCGGGCCACTGTGCATTGCGAGGAGTTTGAGCATCTATCATGACGGAGACCCAGGAGCGAGAACAAACCCGCAATTACTTGTCTTCCTCGGCCACGGCCGTCACTTGCGCCCTCGATAATTCCAGCTGGCCATGCAGACTCATTCATAAAGATCTGACGAGGAGGAAGTCCTAAACGTACGTAGATCCAATACCTGAACTATTCACGCTTAGCTTAGCTCAACTATATTCTACATTCGGATCATAAATGCGGCTTACTGGGCGCTCCGTGCACAGTCAAAGTCCCAGGCACAGTGGTGAGAGTCGTGAATGCGTATTCAGCCACTTCTGAGAATGTCCCGGTAAGTTTCGTCATGAGGGTTGACTACACATGAAAAAATGCCAGATGAGGATGGAAATATATCGGGATGTCTTAAGAATACGAGCCTTTCCAACCGAGGGAAATCCTACGAATCCAACAGACGCGATGCCTGTCCGTGCTACATCGAATCCGAGGCCTCCACCCCCGCCTCCACTTCCCCCTGACGGGTTGATGAGCTCACGTCGAGCTTTGGCAAGTTTTGCTACATTGACAAGAATCGTTAAAGGACGTTAGTCGTCAAGAGCGAGCAGAGTTGAGGTGCCTTTGAGCAAGCCCAAATGATAGCTGAGAATAAGCGTCACCTCATTGGTCTTATTCAAAGCTCTCCAATAAGATATTCATACCTGGTTGCCTGAGAGGTCGTCGGTAATGAGCAGGGAAAAGGGAAAGATAGGCTGCAGACAGACCTTATTTTTTTGGGCTGATTACAAAAGAATGAAATGGAAACACATCAGAGGGATTGTAGAACAAGATAATGGGTAGGTAGATCGACGAACTTCGAGCCTATGAGGCCGGTCTATGTCAATCAAACTTCAATCAACTGAAGCCGTACATTTCTTACCATTTCTGCCTCTATATCCTTTATTTTCTGCATCGTGGTAGCCATCCTGGTTAAAGAGTCTTAAAAACGGCTCTTGGTCAAGTTTGGTGTTGTTATGGGTCGTGTCCCTCGGCAGCGGCCGGCTCAGCAATTCAATTCAATTTCAGAACCTTGGTTGCGACGGCGTAGCAGTGCCTATACATGCTGCTTTTTTGGTCTAAGGATGTAGGTTGTGGTATTGCAGCCGTTCGTTTCCAAAGCCCCGTCCTGGTTCACTCCATTCGGATTGTGCCTTCCGGGGTGGCTCCATTTACTGCGGTGCCCACAGAGGTCGGGTGCGTGGCTAGACGCATCATTGTACACTCGTTTGCCTGTCTCTGGAGCGTTCTTTTCCAGGGAGACTCGACCAGACGACATTCGATTGCGCATATACTTTAATGCTCAGGCTCTTCCCGCTGCGGACAAGCCCAAAGGTGCACCAAATGCGCTCATCCCAGTCGACATTGAATATCATGGCCAATTATGCGAGTTTCCTATCGAAATGGAACAGGTACTCGAAAGCCTTTTATATCTGCTAAGAAGTTCACTTGCCCAATGACTGCGACTGAAATACCTGTAGTTTTCGACTCGATTGATGATCTTTGAGGGCGCCTTTGAGTCTTTGAGCATAGCTGTATATGGCCGTCTCGCCTCGGATGTATCGGATATGTCTCCCGTTCCACTTCCAGCTCCTCCACTTGAGTATAAGCCAATCGGATTGTCCATAATCCCACGCCGACGGATGCATCTCTCTATGGACCCGGCACACAGCGCACAACCATTTCATCTCGCGGCCGGATATCTAGCCGAGTTATATCCTCAGTTTACCTTGGATGGAATTATTCGCCACCTTTTTGTCTTTGATGCCAACTCAAACAACGAACATCAATCAAATGGCACACTAACCGCAGCCACTGCCTACCCGGACTTGGCCAGCTGCCTTGTTGCGGATGAATCGGATACTGACTGGTTGGCTTCTGCCGTACTTGCCGCTCAGTCACCATTTATGGCCTATGTGCCGGCCGATGTTGACAAGTTCAGTGCCAGGATTCAGAATTGTCTTGGTGAATAACACTTTAGCTCTGGTGTTCGTTTCAATGCTTATCCATTATTTAGGCTTAGGAATGGACGACGAGGAGCCTGATGCTGATCAACGATATTACTTCTTCGAATTACTGCGGCATTTTTCTTGCCAGCCTGATTATGTTATTTTAAACTTTCTCGTAGGTTTATCAACCGTGCATAGACCATAGGCGGTATCTAATATTATTTTCAGCGACCCGGCGTCCTGGCTCGTTTCTTCCAGACTCGTCCCGTTCATTCGGCCTCGCTTGTTCGCTTGCATGAAGCAGTTGCAAATCCTCACGTCGCCCATAGTGTTCGGGATGATCCTGCGGTTACCGAGGCACTGGTCGCCATGCAAATCAATCCAACCTTATCTCGTTCGACGCAAGATCTTGCTCGTAGGGTTCTCGTGCGAGCCCGAGGCTGGGTCTTGTACGAGAGTATATTAATGTCTGCAGAGGGAACGTCGGACGGCACATCCAACCCACTATCTTCCACCCTCTCAGAGACGGTGATTTGGCTTAGCGATATGACAAGCGATCAATCCGTATTTGGCGCATTCTTATTAAGTGTCCTGCCCAATTTCTCCCCCACGTCTCGTCCACCGCCGCCCGGGACGATCTCCACTCTCCGCCAATTGAATTCGAATGCTTCGCAGGTGGAAGTTCTGCGATGGGTTCGGGCTTACCAAGGGGTCGCATCTGTGGGAGCGACTCTTGCTTGGGCCTTGGCAGAGTTCGACCACAAGTTGATTCATCGACTTTTGGCAATACTGAAACTCTGGTTGAATTCCGATTATAACGAGGTGAGGAGACTGCAGATAATGTAGTGGAAGAGCGTTGGATGCAACCGTTCCTTCCATTAGATTGCAGTCATGGTTCTTACTCAAGACTCCATCTTATCCCTAATCGAAACGTTCAAGGTGTCTGACATACCACAGATCCTATCGGACCTGATAAGGGACGTCCTCAGCAGATGTGGCTCTCACTTCAAGTCGGTGCGCGTCCCTACAACAAGCGAGGGGCTCGGCAACTCCGATTCAACATCGTATAATCCGGCGGTCCAGTATCTCGATGATCTTGCCGCAGATGTCTCAGTGTGTTTTGATGATCCTGCGGTCTTGCACGAACTTCGTTCTGCCTTGACACTGATACACAGGGTATCCGAGATGGATCAGGACCACCATGTATCACATGCCAATGGATCTTCTGCCTACGCCTTAATTAGTAGTGTCCTTCGAATAGGGATACATCTCGTCGACATCATTACACAGACAATCCCTCTCAGTCCTTCCGTAACCTACTCACCAGTGGACCGCAACTCTCTATTGGAAGTATCCGTTCTCTTGCTGCATACTTTACGCCAGCTCTTGACGACGAGCATTCAATCGCGTCGAACAAGACAAAATATTACACATATAGCCATTAAACTATTCCTCCATAGTTATCACCCGTTGTTTAATCACTCACACTACCACAACTACATACTTCGCATCCGGGAAGCCGTCACCACCCTTCTTCTGACTATTATCGAGAACACGGAAGACCCACTCGGTGTCGCTGAGACCTTGAAGGATATTTTGGAGTACCCGTTCACGCATCCAATCGCATCCCCCGATGTCCCTCAGCGTATTATGGATCTCCTGGATTCTGTCCTTACTCAGTCTGTGGTCCCCGATCAAGGAGAACTGTGGTCTCGTCGGTTCACAGGTGTCCTTCCTGAGTTGGCTACTCTGCTTGGAACCATAGGATCAAGGGAGCGTGCAAATGTCATCAAGCGACTGAACACGATGGACGAAACTCTTGGCATTGGGGCGTGGCTACTCGCGGCTCTATGCGTCGACATGGATGAAGCTGTTCATTCGATCCCCGGACATTCCAAGGATGAAACGAAGCGCTTATTACTCTTTCACTTCATCGAGTCGGGATTCGAAACATTGTGTATACTCACACAAGCAGATGGGCTTCCTGACCAGGCCTGGGGGTCCGCTGATGTTGCACGCCCTCTCGCCTCCGCAATGATGGTCCTGATCGAATTAGAAGTAGCGATCGTGTCTGTCGCGCAGTTTGCGGTGGCCCTATCAGGTTTGCAGATTCCTCTCCAACAAGTGCTTTATATTCCTCTCGTTCTCTCCTTGCTTCGTGCCTCCCGAATGACTCCTCCGCAGCTACGTGTTTTCGACACAATTGGACGTACTCGGGTCCTTCTTGAGCATGATGAGTCTCTTCTAGAGCCGTATATTGTAGAGAAAGTCTGCGAAGAACTCGGCTTCGTTTTGGCTCGGCTATCTACTGTCGATGAAGGGGCTTATGAATCCCCAGATATTACCTCGGTATCGGCAGAGGATATTGTCTTTCTGTTGGGCTGGGCTCAACTGCACAGTCCCGGAGGCAGTCCAAGATTTGTCGGTCTCTCGGACGCATCCTTCCAAAGACTAGGAGAGCTTCTGGCCCCCTCCATTTCTCAGGAGCATTCCCAATTTTTAGAAGCCGCGCGGTCTACTATTCAATTTGCCGACTATCCTCCACTTCATCTTTCGTATATCGACTTTGCCTCCCGACAACCTACTACCTTTAACGAACTCAAGCGAGCATGCGATCCAGACTGGACCACAGCGCCATCCACGCCAATCCAGCGACCAAAAACCCCGACGCGAGACAACTTGGGCGTGGTAGCGACCCTGATGTCACCACCAATACTTCGCTCGCCCACAATCCAGCTGACCGCTCCGTTGACCCAAAAGAAATACGCCAACAATGATTTTCGTCAGGCCCGCATCTCACCTGCTAGTGTCTCTAGACCCCCCTCCACCCATGTCGATGTAAGTTCACGCTTCGTTTCTTCCATCATTATCTGGATTCTAGCTCATTTGCTCCGTGCTTAGGCTTTTGAAAATGCGGCTCTGTCGTCGGGGCTTGCAACTCCTTTGTCTCCTCTTTCGGTTAGCGAGCTCCTGGGTACGGGTCTGAATAGTCCGAGACTCTATCATGCACTTTAAAATAATGGAGTAAGGATACAGCGGGGAAGGATAAAAATAATGCAGTACAGGATGCTGTATGGGCGGCTGAGAAAATGCCAAACACAGGGTCAAAGTCGGAACGAAGGCCGCCTTCGAGAATGGTGTGATTCTGTGAAGTAATGATCAACTTCAGACAATTCGGAAGGTACGTCGGGCGAGAGAGGTGGAGAAAGGCCGGGGACGGACTGGTTGGTTGGGGGCTCTACATTAGTCACTGTCTTGGAACCACCTATTCGGAATGTCCGCTTCCGTTTCGCTTTCGCAGGCTGCTTCTCCAATGCAGTCGGACCCCCGTCGGGCTGTTCCCGATTCCGATTATGTGGTACGCTCCGAACAGTGAAATGTTCGACGGATCTCGTGAAAGGAGAAAGGGTGCGGTTGGAATGGCTGAGCGTAGATAATTGTGCGGTATTGTTGAGGCCTGGGCGTAGTGGATGGTGGTTTGGGGAATCGTCTAGGCCCTGATTAATGTGGAGGGTAGGATCGTAAAATGGGTCATCATAACTATGCATTGGGGATAAAGACGTTGCACCCTTCCCTAGAGCGTCCTCCATATCAGCTGGAGGGAGTTCCGAAGAGGGAGGCGTAGAAAGCGAGTGTGTGATGGCGCCGCTACTTGAACGGGAAATAAATGATGACTCTGGCGATTGGTGCAAGCCTTCTTGCGTGTCAATGCCCTCTAATTGTGGGGCAAGATAATTGAGATTGGGGTTTGGATACAACGAAGGCATGACGTAGTTTCTGAATGGTCCTTGGCCCCACGAGGGCGGGGTGTGGGAAGCCATTGATCGACCTGGGCGAGACGGACCTGGAAGGGAGGAATTCGCTCGATGGGGATCATACGTACGCGCGGACGCTCCGAGGTCCATTTGGTCTTCCCCTGGGACAATCCGTTGCGGCAAAGAGCCACGCCCTATTGGGATAGATAGGTGCCCGGAACTTCGGTTGTATGGAAGTGTCCGACGAGTTGTCCCCTGGACTAGCGAGGGTGTCTTGACCGGGTTCGGATTGGAATTGACAGAGGGGTGTTGAATAAGAGATTGGGAATGATATACTCGAGGCCGAGTAATTGTGCCTCCGCCAACAGCCGGAATTGTTTCGAAAAGTTGGGGTTCTTCGTCCATGTCCATTGCCGACCCAGGCGCGGAATCCTCGTATCGGGACTCATCCCAATCGAGCATGTCAAATGACTGCTCGGTAATATCAATGTCATCTACATTGCCTTCTGCAGGATCTTCGGTGAGGTCGCCAAGCCCACGACTTGGCGTCCAAAGCCGGGCAAAACCCCCATACGTGCTCTTGGCTGGGAGCCCCTCTGGTCGCATCCCGTACGTAGGGTCGTAATCCTCTATTTCTGGAAATGAAGATTGACTATCTTCCTTTACCAGAGGCAGAGAAGTGGAGAATGACTGGACAGATCGGGTCGATGATCGTTTGGGTGACGTCCTATTAATATTCGATTGTGGGAGATGTAATGACTGGGAAGTCCCCATAAAAGCCGTCGACGCTGGTCTATGGATGTAATTTGGACGGATACCAAGGGGTGGAAAGCGAAATGGATATGGTTTATGATGGTCATCATGGCCTGGGGCAGACATGGTTTCCAAATGGCGCTCCCCCTTGGACGGAACATGCACCCGAGACTGCAGGTAGGGGGTCTCGATTTTGGTGTTCCCTGGGATCCACCGTTGACTTAGCCTGTGAATGATGCTCGGGAGGTCTTCGCGGAACATATCGCGGAGTTGGCCCTCGATTTCTCGTTGGATATATTTTTGAATGACTGCAATCGAATCAAAAGTGCTGCTGACATCCACATTCTGAAGGGGATCCGTCTTGAACACCAAGGTGATCCCTTTCTGTTTCGATACGACGAGAACAACGTATGCGTTGAGTTTAAAATTAGATAGTCGCAGAAGCATGGGCACCACTAATGATTGATTGGCTGCGAGAATACCTCGAGAACCCCCGAGAAGATCCATTCCCGGTTTCTTGTGGTAAAGGGGATTGGCCTTCGGCGAGGACGTCAATAAGCAATAAGATAGATAACGAAGTGAGGAAAAGCCCTGCCTGGACTTTGGTGCGCAACACAATATAGGCATCCCCGGAATAACTAAGCTTGAAAATACCTCTAAACTGGTCCATAGTCAAATCACCGATATCGCGAACCTCCAGCTCCGGGGCTGAAAGCATCGATGGTCTGAAATTCAGATGATGGGAGAGGGGAAGTGGCATGAACCTCACCTGAGTCCCCATCTCTAATTCAACAACCTCGATACGATCTTCGATGATAGGGGGCTTGTTGCCTTTGTTCAGAGCCGCGTCCAACATTTGCATTGTATCGGCATGAAATTTATCAGAAAAGCGGGGCCATTTGAAGGAGAAGCTGAGGGGATGGGGTTAGCTCTGTCAGCAGCGTAAAGATGGAAGGGTGGCACCTCATTCTCCGTTCACCCTTTGCCAAGGCCAAAAACCTTGAGTTTACCTCGGACGGCAAGTGCCGGGTTGAAAGCGGCTTCACCTTTTTGGATAGTGCTATAGCAACACCTCTGCGGGTCCGCCATCCTGTCCCTGCGTCACCAGTTTTTTCTGAAAAGAGCATTAGATCCCCCGACTACTTCCTTATCATCCTCTGAGTCACAGTCTAATTAGTACGGGCATCGTTCCTTTCGTCCCCTGAAGCCATGAACGGGGTGCGACGGTTTCTTGCAACCACTGTACAGGGTGTGCAGCCCACGTCTCCAACAGTGGCGACAACGCCGGATATTCCTGTTCCTGTTGTAGATAAGGGGACCGGTTGGAGACCACAAGTGCCCGAATCGGACCCGCCAAATAAAGTCAGTGCAAGGGACATGAATAGTACCGGTCTTCGACGCGACTCTTCATTGTCCGTCACTATTGGCGCTAAAGACAGGGACGATCATCTCTCTATGCTGACCACGCCCGGGGCGAGCTCCTCCACCTCCAGCTCGACTCAGATCGCTTCCAGCCCACCTCCTATCCGAGCACGCCGTAGTCGACGATCTTCGCCCACCGCTTCCGCCCGTTCATCCATAGGAACCACATTGCGAAGCTTGTCCGAGCGCTCACCAACCCCCCCTCTGCCAAAACATGGCACAACCCGTTCACCTCCCGGCAGCCGTCCTGCATCTCGTCCTGCACCATTGAAGAAAAACCACGTTGCTCCGTCATCGCCTTCCAAATCCCCTAGAGGCGTGTGGAAGAATGGGTCTGATCCTATCAACACGCGTGACGAGTTGTTGATGATGCTTCTTACGAGTCAAGCGGTTCTTGATAGTCGGGAATTTGAAATACTGAGCGCGGAGGAAGTTGATGAGTTGAAGAAAGTTCGTGGCCTGACCACCTATTATCCTGTGTTCCCGTTGCTTAGCCCATTAAACTATCCAGGAGCATGCTCTTTTGCAAAAACGAATATCAACTTTATCTAAACGAATAACAGTGGAATCCAAAATTCGCGATGCTACTTCATCCTTGTCCAAACTGTCTGATCCTCCCGACAAACGTGGATCGGCAAAACCAGCAGTAACAGATCAATTCGAAACGGCCCAGGGTAAAGTGGATGCCGCACAACGGGAGCTCCTGAAAGCCTCTGAGCGAGCAGCGGATGTACACCGTCGTCTATTAGAGCACCGAGCCGCCGTTCTCAGCTTTACCGTTCGAAATGTCGACCAGCCCCCTTTAGCAGAGGGAACAGACGGCTCCGACAACGGTACCTCCGCAACCACCATCAGTGGTGACCTCAGTCCGGTCTCCACTGCCGCCACCAGCATCTCTATGTCGTCCCGCACCAAGTTCGAGGGGCCGCACTTCTATGCGGGTCACTCTGACGCCATTATTCCCGGTCCATCACGCCCCCCGCCTACGTGGAAAGAATTTTCCGCACTCCAAGAGAAACTGGTCGCCGCTAACGAAGCAGCTGTCTCTGCGAAGCGCAAAGCGGCAGAGTACCTTCGTGAGGTTTCGGTTCTTAATCTCGAGAAGAGTGGGATCGAAACCCAAGCGAGCCTCGATGTTCAAATGTCCGAGGAGACCGCTGCATCTCTAGAAAGCGAGCTGACGAGGATGAAGGAGCTGGAACGGCAACTTCAGGAGACGCTGCGCAAGAAGGACGCGGAACTGGATAATTCACGGGGAATGGTGAGTTCAGCAGAACTTGAAGCTCGGGACTCTGAGATTCGGCAGCTGAAGGCGCGGTGGGAGGGAGAGGTCGCATCTTTGAACGCTCAATTGTCCGATGCCCAGTCGTCTAAGAATGTCTCTGAAGAGTTAGAGGCGGGGCGAGCTTCCTTGTTGGAGCTCTCGCGATCCCTCAACGCCACGGTCCCTACGGGCACAACGACACTTCCCATTCTGGCTGATGTTCTGGCGACTCATGTTAGTCTGATGCGCGACAAGCTCGAAGCTAACGAGAAGAGCGCAGTTGCTTGGGAAGTAGAGAAAAAGCAACTCGAAGCTGAAATCACACGAGGGTTGGAGGCCCGCGAGCGAATATTGAAGGAGATTGATGATGCTCGGCACGACGGAGAGGAATTACGTAGCAAGAACCAAACTCTTGAAATTCAATTGAGAGTGAGTTGGCCACTTCCATCTATCTTTTGGGCTTAGCACTGAACAAACTGGCTCGTCCCAGGAACGACCCCCAGTCACAATTATACCTTCTAATCTTTCTCCTGACGACATTCGTGCTGAACACGAACGGCTCCTTACCTTGTTATTGCGTCTGTGGGGCTCTCTTCCTTCCGCGGAAGCTCGCGCCAAGGTCGGCATCAAATCGAATCCTAATCCCAAATCTCCCAAATCCGCCAGGCCTGTTCCTCCGCGCACCTCGTCGCTTTCAGATATGGATGTACGCGCGCTTAAATCTCTTTATGATACTCCTACCCCCTCCTATCCTGCCACGTCTGTCGCGGAAGAGTTCACTGTCGATGCATTCATTGAGCGTGTTCAGGCATTGCTGTCTGACGACAGGGCGCTTGTCGAGCGACTCATTCGTTTCGCACAAAGTCACGATTTGTTGAAGAGCAACGCTGAACGCGCCCAGAGGCTGGCGCAGGAGAGCTCTGTTGGATTGGAGACGTATCAGAAGCAAGTCAGAACTCTGGAGGAACGTAATTCGGCCCTAAGTATCCGCCAAGCTGCGTTGTGAGTTTGGTCTCTTGTGATCAGGTGGTGAGCGTGACTCACGGGTCCTTTTCTTTATAGGCTGGACGATATACATCAACTAGAAGAGGGGCTTGAGCTTTCGATGCAACAGAAGCAAGAGCTGGAAGTTCAGGCTGCTGAACAGGCGCAGACGTTAGAGGAATTGCAGGATGCGAACAATCATCTGAGTGCTCGAGCTCTGACGCTGGCCGCGGAGGCCGCTGAGGCGGCTTCCACCCCTAGTGCCATGAAGGCAGAGCTGGAAGCCAAGATACGCACTCTGCAGGATTCGCTGGACGAAGCAAGAGACGAACTAGATCGGATTCGGTCTGCCGAGTCGGCCCAAAGAATGTAAGTTACCCTCTCCCTCTAGTGCTGCGGCCACTTGTATTCCCTATGGTTGACTGATGCTCCTTTGTTTTTATAGACAACTTCTCGATGAGCTGAACAGCATGCAGACGGAGAACGGGGCCCTTCGAAATCAACTCCGCGTAGAACAACGGAAGAATGTGAAATAGGGGGATGAGTCTGGTAGTACCCTCATGTTGCGTCCTCCCACCTTGTTCGGTACCCGTTTGCTGCTTTCGTACGTCTTTGTTCGATTCCGGTCCTCGTTTTTTTAGTTTTCTTGGCACACTCTTTCCTTCGACCCAATCATTTGTCATTTTATCCATGCATCAAATACTCTACTTTCCCCACCTAATATATTCTTCGAGGTTGGTCACTCTTCCTCGATCACTGTTTTCATCACTCCGATGATACCCTCCCACCTGATCTCAGTAATTCGTTCAGGTCACTCAGCTGTGTATACAATGGTGTTGTTAAGCGGTGGGGACATTGATGGAGGTCCGCATAGGCCCGCATCCACCCAGGTCCAAAGCCCATTGTGCAGAATTGAATGTGACAAATGTTGCGATGCCGAATTTGGAATTTAACAAAGGGAGAATCCCACAATCCGCTGGCAATCCGCGACAATGCCATTGTTGCCAAAATAACCGACAAAGATACACTGCTTGCCTTACAGTGATGGAATCGTGCTTGATCTGGCGAGGTCAGTGTTGCATGACCTGGGTCCAAAAAGTCCAAAGGTCTGACTTCGGGCCAGCCTAACTTTTTGCGACTCGGTCACTTCTCACGGTCAATCGAGGGTCAATTGGTGTCGACCAGACTTGCTTCCGTAGAGGCAGTGTAGAAGCAATGCCACAGAATCATTGTCATCACAGTACGTACGATCAATCTAATTAGTTACTTGACGTGCCAAAATTGGAAAGACCCAAGTCGGTCCCGAAGTCATGCAACACTGGGCGAGGCAGCAGCATCGCGCGGGTTCCTTCCAAATGAAGAGGGAGGCGTTATCGGATGTGGTTGGTTTCATACAAATGCCAAAAAAGGTCTAGCTATTTATTTGGGGTGTTTCTGGCGTTTCCAAAAGCGGTATCCTGTGTACTGTATTGATCAGTTGACATATTTGATCTTGGCGGATGGTGTCATGCACTAGGTAGGAAACAGTCTCAACCCGGCAGGAGAGGGAGCGTGCGACGACAGCTAGCGGAAAAGACCAAAAGGCGATGGACACAGAACCTCCAGGATTATGAGCGGATCAAGGATGAAAGTCAATGTGACTGTCACTACATTTAGTTTTGACAGCCACCCAGAATTTGAAATTGTACCTAATAATTTAAGCGCCTGTGCCCAGGCACAATTACTTTGTATGAACCGAATACGGATTGACCCTCATCGTTAGCAGGCAATGGCGACGGAAACACGACGAGTCCAAAGGTCACATTCTTATTAGGAGGGGCAGGATAACCACCCAGGATTTAACCCGATACACCCTGTAGAGGGACCGCCCTAAGCGCCTCATAGCTACCGGTGGCAGCCGGCAGCGGTATAAAAGAGAGAATTCCACCACCCTCGTCGTTAAAGCGGCTGGCGGCCGTGAGAGGAGCTCAAGAGTGCCTCGACGCCAGGCAGAGGGACATCAGTTCACGTCGGTGACTCGACGACGAATCAGGGGAATCATGGCAACGGCAACGGATGTTGATGGGCTAGTGGACCCTGAAGGCTATGCCGGATTCAAATCGGGGTATCTTGGCCAGAATGTACCGATTTCCAGCCTATATAAGGGGACCACCCCCGTATGAGGATCCCCCAGCCATCCCACCATGAATTACGTTGGTCTTGTTCGCTACCCCGTATTTGGTTCGTGCCGCCTCCTCGCTCGCTCCTTGTTCCAGCCCATCTGATCTCTTGCATCATGGACAGGCGCTCTTGTGCTCTTCTCTCTCATCGTCCTTGGTGTGTTCACGCAAACGTATCATACCTTTCGTGCATTCACATACCTTTCGTTTTCCTTCTAGGCCTGGATGGACACATTATCTCTGTAACCGGGGGGAGCCATGAGGTCTGCATCGAGGGGTTCTGTGCCAACGCCGGTGTCAGCACACCATCATTCGCTGGGCTGGGAGTGGCGACCGCCGTCTTGACTTTGGTTTCCGTCATTCCTATGTAAGTTTCTTGTCGAATCTTTTTTTTTCTTTCTCTCTTTTTAACAGGCGTGCTCACCTTTGTTTGATGATCTTACAGTACGATCATCGACGTACTCCGTAAAGGTGCCATCACTTCTTTCGTCGCCGTCGAGCTTGGGTGGTTCTTCTTCCTTTGGGTCATGTGGCTAGGTCTGTTGAAACTTTTTTTTTTTTTAAATCTCCTGAAGAATTGACTCATTGACTATCCTGCTTGTAGCCACCTTCGGTGACACCGCGGGGAATACAGGCTGCAACAGCTCGGCCGCAAACGGGATTGGCATATGCTCACAGGTCCGAGCAGTAGAAGCCTTTTCTTTCCTTGCTTGGTTTGCCCGTAAGTCGCGTCACTGTTAGCCACCTTGCCTGCCCGACTAACAAGAGACACATGTGGTATATACATTTCAGTGTTCGCGTACTGGGTCCTTCTCCTTGTTTTCTCCTTCATCGCGTTCTCCAAGGGTGATACGAAGATCTGGGTAGCATCCACCCGTGATGCGGACTTCAGTGGTGCTGCCGATGGTATCCCGGTATATAATACCTCATACCCTCCTCAGCAACCAATGGCCCAACATCAACAGCCAGTCCAATACCCACCAACGGGAGGGCCCGTCATGACTGCATGATTCCACCTCATGCTCCTTCGCCTATAATCTTAATGTATGGAATGGGTTACGCGTGGATTGAAATGATTATGTCTCGTTTTTCTTCCAAACGGTTTTACATGTTGTTTGGACTTGTCACCTTCACCATCACGTTCCTCTTCGAAATCGGGCGCACGGCAGGTTTCCCTCCCTGCTTCTGCCCGTGCCAGGCATCGCTTCCTGTTCCTTCGCTCGGGGAGAGGTGTGCGAGGGCTATACCCATAGTTGACTAGCTTCTGGAAATGCAATATCACGGAATCATCGTGGAACCTGGAAGGCTTGCAACGAGGGGCAGGGGTGGATTTCAATCCAAAAACTGACAAAGTGCCAAGCCAAGCCATGCCAAGCATCCAATCAGGGCAATTCCTGAAACGGCAAGTGAGCTTTACCAGTAATTGCCTTGCCTTTCTTGTTGCGGCATGTGACACCTCGTACTTGAGGGGTGTGTAAATCTCGATTCATAGACCCCAAACAGGCTGCTCCTGAAAGGCGACAGGCAGTGGGTTTCCCCAAGACATGTATGATACATGGGGTCGCGTGAACAGTCCGATCATCCCCATATCGGTGCCGAACTGATCACTTGAGGTACCAGTGGATGCATTTCGATTCGTAGATGCGACGCGCATTTATAATCTTTGCGGAAAACGGGATAAGTAGGGAGTTGAAGAGGAAGAAACATCGAGAATGTCATCGAGGACAACGCGTATACAAGAATTACATTCTTATCACATACGTGGGCGATTGTGCGTATCACAGGAAGTTGGGATTCAACATAATCAGAAATCGAGATCCCTAAACCAGCCTTTGAGTGATCACCAAATTTCGTAATCCGGCAGCGCCCTAAGACCGGGGAGGCGGTGCGACGCGCACACGTTGCAAGACCGAAGGACGTATATTCATCATTACGTAATCTATTTACTTTTCTATTCGTTCTAACAGGGCGGTCAGGCCTCCATGCTGGTGTAACATTTTTCCATTGGGAAAGGCTCTGGCGATGAGAAATAGGTACTCTCGGGTTAGAGAATGTTCGGGTACGAGGTCTGTCTGAGTTGAAATTTGCGCGCACCGGTGCGCCAGCATGGCACTATTCGGATCGGTAGGTGAATTTTGTATCCTGAGAGTGTCCAGGGACCATTGGCAAACAGGAAGCAGCATCTATTTTTTTTTCCAGAATTTTGAACCCTCAAGCCTTCGATTCTGTAGGTTTGATATCTAGAGTAACATAACGAGGGAAATGGGACGGGTGTGTATATACACTTCCTACTCCTTGTGTATCACCCCTGCCCTCAGCTTGGATTGGACCGGTGACTGTTCAGCCTCTTACTATCCTCTGCGGACGAGTAGTACCGTGCGTCATACGTGTATTGGAGACGCACCCTGTTTTTGCACCAGTCGCAAGGGACGAAACTTGATGGCTCAATTGGCTCAATTGACAGTCTTCACCTTTTGAATAACAGGCCGCAACTTTCCTCTCGCCGGGTTCCCCTGTACCAGGCCTAACCGCATTCCGCTGTAATAGAACTGGAAGGGATCGTCTGCAAAGCTTATCCTCTGATCCGTCGAATATTGTGGTTGGTTGATTGGGAACGTAGGGCGGAATAGCATCTTGCTGATGGTGGATGCTCTGATACCCGCTGCAACTTGGTAATGCCCCGAGTTCTTCAGAATTTATATACATCACACATGGGTGTGGCTCAGAGGAGCGGGACCGGGTATGGACGGATCTAGCCATCGAAAGTGTCTGGGGACTACCGTATAAAGAAGAATTTCACGACTTTACAGCGATACTCATATCGATAGGGAAGTTTGATTTTGTTGCCCATCCAACAACCAAGAAGATTTGCGTGAAGATTTGAATTGAGCATGTGAGCTGTGTTCCGGGGTCCTACCCCATGGCTGTGCTTGTGACCGGCACCAGTACCCGGTCAACTCAAACCGCAATGAAGGAATCCCAGGCCAGCTACCAGTGGCGCAAGAGTGGCATCGGGGACTGGCGACAGACATGGTTTGCAAAGCGCAGACGTGTATTCAAGATGAGAACACAAAGGAGTCGGCGTTTGCCGTGAAGCACATGACCCTCGAATTACATATGGACCCGGACACCCTTGCTGAGTGCATAAAAACTTCCCGGATCAAACCAGCCACAAGAATTGAATTTCCCTATCAATATGAGTATCGCTGTATTGGGAAAGGGGCAGGGGCTCATCTGTTGTGTGTCAAATAAATGCAATATAACGATCCCAGCACTCTTTTTGTCTACCCCGTAGTCATTGTGGAAGCACTGCCGTTGTCGGCCTTTTCCTGCAGATTACACCTGCACAGCCATGAAACCACGGCAAGTCCCCTTCTCCTCCGAGTTCGCTCTGTATATTTCGTCGTTTACTCCGTCCCCGTCGATCTATGTGGACGATATAGGGTATGTCAGCAAACTGAATTGTACTTCGGAGGCTTCGAGGTTTTCGAAGCCAGAAGCTGGACTTCCAAGACTTCGGAACCTCCGAAGGACAATTGATTTTGCTGATGTCAATGTGGGGAATTATTGCGGTCTGTCGAGCCACTCAAGGTTAAGCTTCATGTAGCTTGATTCTAGTAAATTGAGCTGATGTGTAGCACATCGGAGCTTCCATTTTCTTCCCCGATCCGCCCCCTATTTCCCTTGATCATGGAGATAATCCACGGCATCACCCCAGTCGACATCTTGGGTGGCTTGTTCTTTGGTAACCTCCTCACTGCTTTGTGAGTCTCCTCCAGCCTTAAGGATGGGGAGGACGGTGCCTGACCTAACGTATTTGGCAGATGCTTCGGTGTCCTCACTATCCAGACCTCTAGCTATTACCGTGCATTCCCGGATGATGGAAGGCCGGTGAAACTAACGGTACATCTCTCCTTATTTCCTTGAAATGTCCATTCATCGCACATTATGTATCCCTGTCTCAGGTGGCCTTTTCATGGTAAGTGTCGGACATACTTCTCTTTTGAGGCATATTCCTCATCTTCCATTGTGAAGGACTTTGGAAGCTTTTCAACTGTTGGTATTCCCTTTTGGTGTCTTCAGCTGTTGCTAAAAAATACTGCGGAGACTTACTGTTAGCCGACACCATTTATGTTATACAGTGCATGCTGTACCTGGTCTTTATATTGGTGGCAAATCACCGTAATTGTTTGGCACTGGACTGGGTGCCGTGGTGCGTATCGGGTGTCACCACTGTTCACTGTCCTTTTTCTCTACTGACTCCCTCTGCCCAGGGAATTCGCAGTATTTCAAGTCAATATCATAGTGGTGTACGTCTCAGTCCATATATCGTCACCTTTGTAATATCAGGGGGACGAGGTGACACTAACTGACACTGATCGGAACTTGTCTCTTTTTCTAGGAAGACAGGCTCCAGGCTACGAGGATAAATATCACCACCGAGGTGGTAGGTGATGATGTGGACATAAAACCGATGGTTAACGGTTCGTATTGAATGTTACCTACATTTGCCATGCTGTTCAATGATCTGCTTTCTGTCCCGGTGACGCTCGAGGTAATGATCCGGGCGCTCGGTCTACTGAGGTTCAGGGCCCTGTTTTAGAGGTATCTGAGCTCGAGTCCAAGGATTCAGTCCGGCCCCGATGAATAAGCAGTTTTGAGGCTCAGGTTTGAATGTTGATGCAACTTTGCATGCGTACAGGTGGGGAAATCCCCCCTTTACCCTTTAATCACACGCGCCCCTCGCGACGAATTCTCAACACAACACTTCTTTAGTTTCTTTCTACGTTCCGGACCACCTCATCACAGGAAACAATGAGCACTTCTATCGCAGGCACCAGAACCGGTACTCGTATGCTGAGAGACTTCCATGAGAGAGACACGCTCCAAGAGCCAGAAAGCCGACTGCATGAGACGGGAAGCCAAGTGCACTGCACCTTCTCGCAATGAGAGACCACACGTCAACGGATAGAACTGGAGGAAACAACGGACCAAAGCCGGAAAATCGAGTCAGAACATCGGTTTGCGCGAGAAAGGAAAAATGACGAAGCACCAGGGTATTGCAGAAAACCAACCGGGCCAAAGGAACATCAGAAGACATTCCGCATATCCTTGGTAGGGAACGAACAAAACAGTGGACAGAGGTGTGAAGAACAATTGGGGGAAAATCAGGGCTCAAAACAAAGGCATGGCCTCAGCACCGTGCGAGAAAAGAGTTACAGCATAGAATCGTCGTTACAATCTGAACCAGGGTCCGCACGAAGAGTCCACAACGAGAGGGAAACGAGACAGAAATGAGCAAGTCTGATCAGTCGTATAAGAAGTGCGAATTGGGGCGACTTGGTTTGTGACTTGAGTAAGGTGAAGTCGCGAGTTGCTAATTCCATTTACTAGGGAAGTCGAGGAACGACTCGACCTCGGGAGAGTTTAATTCAAGTTGCAAGTCGCGAGAATGTTACATCTGGTCAGTTCATGGCAATAGTGTTGCCGAAGACTTAGGCTCCAGTCGACTTGAGCCCGATGAGCCAAGTCAGGGTCGCATTGTATTTCGTGTTCGTGCCTTTTCTTGACAACAGCGGCAGTGCTGCCATCCAGAAGATAGTATAGTGGCCGCTTTGGTTGAGTTGTTCTCTTCTCGCTCGCTGTCCACGTTGAGTCGCGGGGAATGGCAGCGTAGGTGGAAGGAGACAATTAAGGGGAAAAGGAGCAGCGACTGATGGATGATGTAACGCTCAGCAGGGGAATCGAGTTACGGGAAAGAACCCATTGCATGCACGCATCTCACGAGATATGCAGACTTCATCCAGACAACATGGGATACACGATTTGAGGCGAAACGAAAGAACCATCCAAGGGGAAAAGGCGTACGGAGCCAAAAAAAAAAAAAACCTAAAACCTTTCCAGACGATACCAAGAAGCCATCAGAGCAGCAGTGAGACGATTCGAAAACGAGAAAACAAGCAGCCGGATACGGGGGCCCAAGACGGTTATACTTTCAGGCGCAAGATCGCAGCAACACGTAGAATCGTAGAGTGAGCCTTAGAATAGAGTCGGATCATCGATTTCACGAGAAAACAGATATTCCTCCATGCAATGCTAGAATCACAAGGTGCCAGTGTATTGGGGGAAACTTGGGGGAAACGAACTACGAACTAGGCCGGGTACATCAGAGGACGTTCCGCTTAACTTGTCCGGTCATCGATTTCATCTTCAAAGTCAGGGCCAAGCAACAGCTTGTCCAGGAGAACGTCGGTTAGACCACAAAAATCAACGCCATTAGGCCGGGGGTGAGAGCAGGCTTTCATTAGGGCGCGGCGGTTGGGAGGGGTGGGACAGAATGATTCCCTTGGGGGCCAGAGGCGACTGCGACTGTACAAGTGCGTATGATCGTCGGAAATCAGGCGAGACCATATCCTCGGGTGGTATAATGGTGTGGATCGTGCACACGATCGTCCCACAGGTGTCCTTCTCCTCATAATCTGGCACGGTGGTTAACGAGGACGGTAGCATCATGTGATCAGGGAAACTTCGCTGTTCTGAAGGTGCCATATCACCATTATTACCGAACGAGCCAGGATGAGCAACAGTTCTCTGGAACTCAGACTTCCCCCATTAGTAAGCAAGAATGTCAGAACTGGTGGGGCGAGCGTAACAATATTGACTTGGATGGAGCCCGCCAGAGGACGTATAGCGCCTATTCTCCTTTTGAATACAATAGGTCGCGACTTCTCCGCCTCAAATCCCTGATGACGCTTTGTGAAAGGGTCTATAGTAACAGCGTTCCGCTGTCACAGGTCTAAGTGACTTCGGGTGTCATAAAACTTGAACGGATCCTGTGCAAAGCTCATCCTCTGATCCGTCGAATATCATGGTTGGTCGATTGGGAACGTGGCCGGAAAGGCGGTGATGGAAGGTTTGATATCCGCTGCAACTTGGATGCACCGAGTTCCTCCAGACTTATCAGGATATATGTATATCGCTGATTGGTGCGGCAGCGAGTAGGGTGACTGGATCGATCCACCCATCAAGTGTTTGAGGGAATTTGGTAACTACCGTACAATTTCACCACCTTGTTGGGAAAGGAACCGGGATCCATCTGTCGTCTGCCTTGGAGTACCATTGTCGGCCTTGCCCTGCGGATTACGCCGGTCTCCTTCTCCTATGTAAACACAAGAGTTCGGGATCGCTCTGTATATCTCGTCGTTAATTCCGTCCTTGTCGATCTCGGTGCACGTGGACGATATTGCGGAATGATCGCAATCTGTGGAGGCGCCCAAGAATCATCAGATCCCCTATGCTGATACTCCATCTAGCTTCTAATAAATTGAGCTGATGTCTAGCACATCTGAGCTTCTATTTTCCTTGCCCGATCCGCCCCCTCTTTTCCCTTCATCATGGAGATAATCAGCGTCACCCCAGTCAACATTTTGGGTGGTTCGTTCCTCGGTATCCTCCTCACCGCTTTGTCAGTCTCTTCCGACCTTAAGGATGAGCACGACAACGTTGACCTAACGTATTTTTCAGATGTTTTGGTGTCCTTACTATCCAGACCTCTTGCTATTATCATGCGTTCCCAAATGACGGAAGGCCGGTGAAACTGGCGGTACATCTCCATATTTCTTTGAAATGTACAATCATCGCCCATTTTCTATCCCCTTCTCAGGTGGGCCTTCTATGGTGAGCATTACACACACTGATCTTTTGAGGCGCATTAATATTCCTCATCTTTCATTGTAAAGGACTTTGGAAGCTTTTCAACTGTTGGTATCCCCTTTTCGGGGTCCCCAACTGTTTCCAGGAAGTAACGTAGAGGCTTACTGTTGGTCGACACTATGTACGTTATGCAGTGCATGCAGTACCCAGTCTTTATATCGGTTGTCTATCGCGAATTATAATAATCCGTTGGCTCTGGAGTGGGGAGCATGGTGCGTATCCGGTGTCTCACGGCCGTTCACCATTCCTTTCCTTACCGACTCCCTCAACTCATGAAATCATTGCATATTCTTAGGGAATTTTCAATGTTTCAAATCAACATGGTGAGTACTGAGCCAGTTCTTCTCGTGGATACCCTTATCTTGGCATTGGCGCTATCTACATCAAGGTCTGCTCGTCAGTCACAGTCCAGACATTCTTTGCGTATCGCGTCTATTCTCGTAGGTCTTGCCACATGTCTTCGTTGGAGAAGCATCGCATTCATAATTCCCCTTGATTTCCATAGTGAGCACCAATCTCTACACAGGAATGCTTGTGGTGGGTTGTGGCCCTGATGTCGTAATAGATTAGTCTGAAAGTCATGCACTATGGCTTTGTAGCAAGTCCTTGTGTTGCTTCAGTTCGGTTAGTCCCGTCCGATTACCATCGCTTTCCGATACACTTCTTCCGTCTTATTCGTCCCACACTAGGATTTGGTGCCGGTTAGTACTCATCCTCATATCCTCGATGTGCCGTGACTTATTATACTCTAATCAAATCAATGCTTTGGCATGCGGTAGCAACCTCCGTCAAAGTGTATGCACCCCGTATTCTCTTCGGCGAGGCCACAACTAATAACTTGTTGGTCTGATTTGGCTGTCTCTCACTGGTGTAGGAACATCAATCCACATTTTCATGTGATAGTCAAGGAGTGGACATGGCTTATTGTGTCATGGCTCGCTCTTCAAGTGTGTCTTGGCCACAATCTATCTGCCCTTGTTTCTAACACACACACTCTTGCCTTCACCGATACACGATATGGTGTGATTATGTGGATTTCAGGCAACTGCAGATATTGTGATTGCAACATTTATGTGTCTCTCATTGCGACGTTGGCGGACCGGGCTCCAGCAGTGCGTATCAATTGCGATATCAAATTCATGCGCTAAATGAGCCCCGTTGTCTGATTAATGATCTCATGCGTCGTTGCGCGGCATAGGACTGATTCGGTAATCAACCGTATGGTATTATACACCATTAGTACGGGGTTGATCACTAGTGTTGCCTCATGTTTCCTTCTTGCGGTGGTGCGTTTCAGCAATTTCCTTTCGTTTTGCAGTGTGATAATGTCAGTGCTGAACTAATTATGGGGACAGTTTGCCCAATACGGGTTCCATGTTAGTGAACTCGCTCTTGCCACCGTAGGTTGCTCGATTTTTCGATCTCCTGCTCGTTTGAGAATGAGGATATGTATATATAAGACTAATTCCTTGATTCTGTTCCAGCCACTGGGCGCGTGCTATTCCATCACCATGCTCGCCAAGTACGTCCCTATAATCTCTCGTTATACGTGGGGTGCCGAGCAACTTAATTTTATGTTTGGCCTTGCAGTCTACACCACCGAAAAACACTCCGGGCGAGGCTCACCGCACCAGCGGTTACAAGGATAAATGTCACCACAGAGGTGGTAAGTGATGATGTGGACACAGTGGTTCGTATTGGATGTTGCCTACATTTGTCATGCGGCTCAATGATCCGCTTTCTATCATGGTGCGCTTATCAGAATAGCCATACAAAGGTTCGGTTTATTGTGGTTGAGGGCCCTGTTTTGGGGGGAGAGGGGGAGAGGGAGAACCCGAGCTCAGGGATTCGGTCTGGCCCCGGTGAATAAGCAGTTTTGGGGCTCAGGTTTGAATGTTGATGTGACTTTGCGTGCGTACAAGAGAGAGAATTCTCCCTCCCTTAATCACAGGCGCCGTCACGACGAATCCTTAATACAACACTTCGTGACATGTAATTCAATCTGGAGTTTCTTTCTGCTTTCTGGACAACGTCATCACAGGATGCAATCGGCACTTCTATTGTGTGCACCAGAACTAGTACTTCTTAGTAAAATATTGATGTTCCCCTTGAGAACTAAAGCGAATGAGATGAATTTCAGAGGATCGGAGAGCCGTAGATGCTCGAGCGAGTGCGGGCGGCGACAACGGGGACACGACTTGTGTTTGATGGGCAACAGCCCGTCGACAAAGAGAACTAGCGGGTGCACATAACGATGACTTGACTGTAGAGAGCATAGACGATGCAGTCATGGGCTCACGATGTTTAGATGGTAATATAATGCCACCTCCATCTTCCCTAGCCATTCAGCTGTGGGGTGACGGCGCCAATTGTCGAACGCAACACTCTTACCATTGTCCTAAAGGTGACGAACGCGACGCCGGGACTGTCATCAGCTCCATCTGGCTTGGCTTGGCTCAGATATATACCAGTGCCCGTAAATAAGCATCTCACAAGAGGAGTAGAGCTCCAAAGGCAGCAACTGGGGTGATTGCCAAAGGAACCTCGGTGGTAATACAGAAGCCATCGAAAGACAGGACACTTAACCCCCACGAAATGAAGAAGGATGTCTGGGGGTCTAGCATTGATGTGATCGTCTGCCCATCCTTCCTTTCGGTGTCGCTAATTTGGCCCGCATTCACACATGCACACTGCACCTGTTCAGGAGCTCGAAGAAGTCACAGAAACCAAGACAGCAAAGAATCGAGCGAAGCAGCAAGAAACAAAAAATAGGTCTGGCAAGAAGGAAGCCCCTAGCGATCGAGACCATGGGGGTCTATATCATCTAGATGATGGGGAACGGACAAAGAAGAAAAAATTGTCGGGAGGGTGGTCCTCTGAAACAGTCAGCCTGCTAATCCATGGCAGGTCTCTGCTGGTGCAGGTGTGTGAAAATTGCCGCAGGCAATTTGGCGCGGGAGAACCAGGCACCCGGCCCGACTGTGCGGGAGCCTGCGCGCGTAGTCCTCGTGCCTCAGACTACACCTTGGGCCTCAAGAGAAAGAGAAAATCCGATTTGTTTAGTTCTTGGGTGCGGAAGGTGCCGAGAGCGACGATTGCCGCTATGGAAAAGTATCCCGATTCCGGACTACTTCGTCAATGATTATTCCGTTACGCATCCCCGTCTGACTCAGTTTCACGACCAACCGGGGTCTAAGAAACACGAAATATACCTGACACCTAGCCCTATCGTTCTCTTAGACCTCTAGCTCACGCTCTGGAAATAATGCCTCCACTTGGGAGCTTCCACTATGGATCCTGCTAGATCGAGGCCTTCATGGGAAATGAGCTGGAGGGTGCACTCCAACTTCTAGCATAACCGTTCGAACCACGGTTTATCGAGCCCCGCGATTGAAGCCCCATTCTGGACCCTCTGGAAATTCTACACTCGCCCTTCTGTAAGCTAATCGTGCGCATTAGGACACCCCTGTGTCTTGTGACCGGAGGCCAATGCCGGATACGGGGGGATCGTGCGGAATCAGACGTTGTATATACATTAGCGCCTTGATGATTTGGTGATGGCAATCCTCACTCTTTCCCTCTGAGCGCCCTAGGTTCGTCCAATTCTATATTGACCTGTTTAATCTCATACCCACTCAGGCACATTCTAGTATTCTCAATGGGCTCTTCGGACTGTACCTCCTCCATCCATCGCTCCTGCAAACAGTTAAACTCGGGGCCTAATGCGGCGGCAATGCCGATACATGAACCAAGGACCTGTCTCTTTTTCTTCCCCCTACGTGTCCCGACTTATTGACGCTGTATATTGGTCATTATGCTGCCCTGGGGCTAATGGGGGAACCCCTGGGAGGTAGAGAAGAGGCCAAGGATGACCAGTATGCGAGTGTTTTTCTCATCATACATTAACGTGTTTGGAGAGCCAGGTATTTGACTATCTGCATCTATTTTCTCTTCACCTTGCATCGCAGACGCTGGCGGAGGCTACGCCTGCACGTTTACATGTTCATGATAATTTGCTTATTCTCCACCTCGTCTAGGGGTAATGGCATATGTTAGTCTATATCCATTTTGGGTCCCATCGTAAGTGGCCACCCTATAGGTTCTCTTTTTCCCATCGGGAATCGCAAACATTTGTATGGCTCTACTCCACAATCCGATTGCGGACTATACCAATACATGCCGCCGCGCATGGTTTGTTGTCACTGCTCTCTTCTGTATAGCTATATAGGATAACGATCTCACCAATAATTTATTATCTCACATTGTATCTTGCTACTTCAGGTTTCAATGAATTTCAGTATGTATCCCTCTCTTTGGTCTACGTCTGTACATCGCCAATCAATGCAAATGTTGCCTATAACAAGCCAGTAAACTTCATATCTCCGAGGGATAGGCTCCCGGCGGGGATTTAAAACACAAAACACTAATTGATAATCTCATGATCTAATTCAACTCATCCCGAGTTCAGAAAAAGAAGACACCAAGGGCGAGGCTTGATGTTCCCCTAAGAAGCTTCCTTCTTTGCCAACTCCCTCAATGTGCGTCGAAGGATCTTCCCGGAAGCACTGAAGGTAGGAGTGCGCCTATTTCAGACTTCCTCGCAAAGACAATGGATGACAGTGTAGAACCAACCTCTTTGGAACGGCATCGATAATGATCACACCACCATGGAGAAACTTGTGATCGGCCACCTTTGTTTTGATCCATTCTTGTATCTCCTTTCCGAAGACAGCAGCCGCCTTTGGATCTTTCAGTAGCTCGGCATTCCGCGGGACGATGTAGGCGCTGTAAACACATTACCAATTAGGTTCCTCACAATCCAGGCCTACCGGTTGCACCGAAGCCAAAGGACAAAAGGGAGAGCCACGTACCGGGGGAGTTCGATCGCGTCTTTTACAGACTCCACACCGATCACACCAGCATCCAGGATATCCTCATTTGAAAGTAACACCGCCTCCAGATCCGCCGGCGGCACTTGGAATCCTTTGTACTTGATTAATTCTATCTTGCGGTCCACGATGCTGAAGAAACCTTCATCATCCACAACCGCGATATCACCAGTCTTGAACCAGCCGTCAGGAGTGATCGAATTCTTTGTCCCTTCTGGATTGTTCAAGTACCGTTTCATAATATTTGGGCCGCCTAGACGAGTCAATGGTGGTGTCAAAATTGACGAGGAAGAATGAGTGTGCCGAGGTGGAGAAAATGGGTACGTACGGAGCCATAACTCGCCCCGGTTCTCCGGACCGGGCTCGATATCGTTCCCGTCGTCGTCAACGAGGCGGGCCTGGAGGTTTGGGTGGAGTTTTCCAATAGTTCCACTCTTGCGCACGGCATCCTCGAGGGGCAAAAAGTGCGCCGCGGGCAATGTTTCAGTGAGGCCGTATCTAACTCGTCGGCAACGGAGAGAGACCATTGAATCAGTCAAGGCTGGTTTCTGGACGAAGGGGGATGGGGTGCGTACCCTTGGGTGAGCCGGATCTGAGTGTTGCCGAGATCGGCAAGCCTCGCAAGGACCTTTTGGACAAGGCTATCCCTCAGGGGTGCCGCACCCGATAGCATCACCCTAAGCGTGCTCATATCGAATTTTTCAAATGCAGGATGGAATGACATGACCACAAGAATTGGGGGCACGATGCACGCTCTCTGTCAGATACAAATCTATTAGTCCCACTGCGTCTGGAGAGATGCCAGGGACTCACCGAAACTTTATATTTCTCAATGGTCTGGGCGAACAAATTCGGCTCGAAGCGAGGCATGATGACTTGTGGCACTTTAGTCACAAAGTCCCACAGCAGGATAACAAGCCTAGTCATTGTCTCATTAAGCATGATTTGGAGTCCCAGAGAGAGACCAAGATGTTCACCCACTGGGCGAATAAAATCAGTGCCATGATGGGAGCAAGGATCAAGGGGATAGACTTTACTAAACATGATAGACAGGCAAAACGGCCAAAGATATATCAGTTTTCGGGTCTCCCTTTGGAAAGTACGTTGGGAGGGCGGTGATGAGCGATACGATGTTATTGTGGGTGATCTATAACAAGAGAACAGACATCATTTAAGGCCAATGATCTCAAGGGACGAGGCCACACACCTCCACGCCCTTGCTCAGTCCCGTCGTGCCTATCGAATCTGGGTAAGACCATGGAATGTATATGAATGGATGAATGGCAGATATTACCAGAGGAATAGCACAGAAGTGCAGTCTCGTGCACTTGGTCCCCGACAAATGGTTCCTCTGAGTGGAGCCTTCCTTTGCCAAAAAGCTCCCTCAATCGAGTCCATTCAGGGCCAATTTCGGCGGCTTTCTCATCTGCGCGGTCTTGGTCTACGTAGCTCATAATCACCACGCGTCTGCGTGCATCACGATCTGAAATTCCAAGGAACTTCAAGGCCTTGAGGAGAAGGGGAAAGAGGGTGGGGTGGACGAATATTATTCCAGCCGCAGAATCATCCAGTTGGTGGATAAGTTCAGGAGGTGTGCATGAGGAATTCGCCATGATAACGCGGAGTCCAGCGGCGAGGAGACCAAAGAAAGTTGGGGGCCATGCAAGGGAGTTAGGGCTGGAAACGATATTAGAGACAGTAAGAGAGAGGTAGAGATAGAGAAGGGCACCTAAATATCATGGCTACCTCGTCTCGGGCTCGTCCTCTTTGTTTGAGTGCATAGGCGAACTGGAGGGAAAGCTCATGGAGCTCTAATCGAGAAATGCGGGTGCCGGAAGCGGCATCAATGTAAGCTGGAGAATGATCCAGAGCAGTCTTGTCTGAGAAAGCATAGGTGAATATGGCGCTAGACTTGATCTCCACTGGTGGTAGAAGTGAGTTGTAAATGATTTGCTGTGGCATGGTGGTGATTGGGAGGAATCGCAGATGAGTCTTGACCCCACTTATAATGCTCCAGTAGAACTATTCATATTACATCCCTGTACGTGGTATAGGACCGAGGGTGAAGACAAAAGAACCGAGATACTAAGCGTAGCACCCCGAAAATTAAAGAGGGCAAGATGAAACGGGGCAAAGGTCTCACATCTCAAAAAGATCGAGGCCTTCATGGGCAATGAGCTGGAGGGTGCACTCCAACTTCTAGCATAACCGTTCGAACCACGGTTTGTCCAACCCTGCGATTGAAGCCCCATTCTCGACCCTCTGGAAATTCTACAATTGATATTCTCGCCCTTCTGTAAGCTAATCGTGCGCATTAGCACACCCCTGTGTCTTGTGACCGGAGGCCAATGCCGGATACGGGGAGATCCTGCGGAATCAGACGTTGTATATACATTAGCGCCTTGATGATTTGGTGATGGCAATCCTCACTCTTTCCCTCAGCGCCCTAGGTTCGTCCAATTCTATACTGACCTGTTTAATCTCATACCCACTCAGGCACATTCTGGTATTCTCAATGGGCTCTTCGGACTGTACCTCCTCCATCTATTGCTCCTGCAAACAGTTAAACTCGGGGCCAAATGCGGCGGCAATGCCGATACATGAACCAAGGACCTGTCTCTTTTTCTTCCCCTACGTGTCCCGACTCATTGACGCTGTATATTGGTCATTATGCTGCCCTGGGGGCTAATGGGGGAGCCCCTGGGAGGTAGAGAAGAGGCGAGGGATGACCAGTATACGAGTGTTTTTCTCATCATACATTAACGGGTTAGGAGAGCCAGGTATAGGACTATCTGCATCTACTTCCTCTCCACCTTGCATCGCAGACACTGGCGGAGGCTATGCCCGCACCTTTACATGTTCATGATAATTTGTTTATTCTGCACCCCGTCTAGCGGTAATGACATATCCTAGTCTATATCCCTTTTGGATCCCGTCACCCTATAGGTTCTCTTTTCCCTATCGGGAATCGCAAGCATTTATATGGCTCTGCTCCACAATACGATTGCGTACTACCAATGCATGTCGCCCCGCATGGTTTGTTGTCATTGCTTCCTTCTATATCGTATAGTGGTCTCACCAATAATTCGCTATCTGACACTGTATCTTGTTGCTTCAGAATTTCAGTATGTATTCTTCTATCTGGTCTATGTCTGTACATCGCCAACCAATCCAAATGTTGCCTATAACAAGCTGTGGGGATTTAAAAACAAAAACTCCAATTGATAATCTCATGATCTAATTCTCTCTATATCAACTCCCCCGAGTTCAGAAAAAGAAGACATCAAGGGCGAGGCTTGATGTTCCCCTAAGAAGCTTCCTTCTTTGCCAACTCCCTCAATGTGCGTCGAAGGATCTTCCCGGAAGCACTGAACGTGAGAGTGCGCCTATTTCAGACTCCCTCGCAAAGACAATGCATGACAGTGTAGAACCAACCTTTTTGGAACAGTATCGATAATGATCACACCACCACGGAGAAACTTGTGATCGGCCACCTTTGTTTTGATCCATTCTTGTATCTCCTTTCTGAAGGCAGCAGCTGCCTTTGGATCTTTGAGTAGCTCGGCATTCCGCGGGACGACGTAGGCGCTGTAAACACATTACCAATCAGGCTCTTCACAATCCAGGCTTACTGGTTCCACCGAAGCCAAGTGACAAAAGGGAGAGCCACGTACCGAGGGAGTTCAGTCGCGCCTCCTACAGACTCGACACCAATCACACCGGCATCCAGGATATCCTCATTTGAAAGTAACACCGCTTCCAGATCCGCGGGCGGCACTTGGAATCCTTTGTACTTGATTAATTCTATCTTGCGGTCCACGATGCTGAAGAAACCTTCATCATCCACAACCGCGATATCACCAGTCTTGAACCAGCCGTCAGGAGTGATCGAATTCTTTGTCCCTTCTGGATTGTTCAAGTACTGTTTCATAATATTTGGGCCGCCTAGACGAGCCAATGATGGTGTGAAAATTGACGAGGAAGAATAAGTGTGCCGAGGTGGGAAACTAGGTACGTACGGAGCCATAACTCGCCCCGGATCTCCGGACCGGGCTCGATATCGTTCCCGTCGTCGTCGACGAGGCGGGCCTGGAGGTTTGGGTGGAGTTTTCCAATAGTTCCACTCTTGCGCACGGCATCCTCGAGGGCAAAAAGTGCGCCGCGGGCAATGTTTCAGTGAGGCCGTATCTATCCGTCGGCAACGGAGAGAGACCATTGAATCAGTCAAGCTGGTTTCTGGACGAAGGGGGATGGGGTGCGTACCCTTGGGTGAGCCGGATCTGAGTGTTGCCGAGATCGGCAAGCCTCGCAAGGACCTTTTGGACAAGGCTATCCCTCAGGGGTGCCGCACCCGAAAGCATCACCCTAAGGGTGCTCATATCGAATTTTTCAAATGCAGGATGGAATGACATGACCACAAGAATTGGGGGCACGATGCACGCTCTCTGTCAGATACAAATCTATTAGTCCCACTGCGTCTGGAGAGATGCCAGGGACTCACCGAAACTTTATATTTCTCAATGGTCTGGGCGAACAAATTCGGCTCGAAGTGAGGCATGATGACTTGTGGCACTTTAGTCACAAAGTCCCACAGTAGGATAACAAGCCTAGTCATTGTCTCATTAAGCATGATTTGGAATTCCAGAGAGAGGCCAAGATGTTCACCCACTGGGCGAATAAAATCAGTGCCATGATGGGAGCAAGGATCAAGGGGATAGACTTTACTAAACATGATAGACAGGCAAAACGGCCAAAGATATATCAGTTTTCGGGTCTCCCTTTGGAAAGTACGTTGGGAGCGCGGTGATGAGCGATACGATGTTATTGTGGGTGATCTATAACAAGAGAACAGACATCATTTAAGGCCAATGATCTCGAGGGACGAGGCCACACACCTCCACGCCCTTGCTCAGTCCCGTCGTGCCTATCGAATCTGGGTAAGACCATGGAATGTATATGAATGGATGAATGGCAGATATTACCAGAGGAATAGCACAGAAGTGCGGTCTCGTGCACTTGGTCCCCGACAAATGGTTCCTCTGAGTGGAGCCTTCCTTTGCCAAAAAGCTCCCTCAATCGAGTCCATTCAGGGCCAATTTCGGCGGCTTTCTCATCTGCGCGGTCTTGGTCTACGTAGCTCATAATCACCACGCGTCTGCGTGCATCACGATCTGAAATTCCAAGGAACTTCAAGGCCTTGAGGAGAAGGGGAAAGAGGGTGGGGTGGACGAATATTATTCCAGCCGCAGAATCATCCAATTGGTGGATAAGTTCAGGAGGTGTGCATGAGGAATTCGCCATGATAACGCGAAGTCCAGCGGCGAGGAGACCAAAGAAAGTTGGGGCCATGCAAGGGAGTTAGGGCTGGAAACGATATTAGAGACAGTAAGAGAGAGGTAGAGATAGAGAAGGGCACCTAAATATCATGGCTACCTCGCCTCGGGCTCGTCCTCTTTGTTTGAGTGCATAGGCGAGCTGGAGGGAAAGCTCATAGAGCTCTAATCGAGAAATGCGGGTGCCGGAAGCGGCATCAATGTAAGCTGGAGAATGATCCAGAGCGGTCTTGTCTGAGAAAGCATAGGTGAATATGGCGCTAGACTTGATCTCCACTGGTGGTAGAAGTGAGTTGTAAATGATTTGCTGTGGCATGGTGGTGATTGGAAGGAATCGCAGATGAGTCTTGACCCCACTTATAATGCTCCAGTAGAACTATTGATATTACATCCCTGTACGTGGTATAGGACCGAGGGTGAAGACAAAAGAACCGAGATACTAAGCGTAGCACCCCGAAAATTAAAGAGGGCAAGATGAAACGGGGCAAAGGTCTCACATCTCAAAAGTATCCGAAGTGCGCCACTCGGGACCCGCAGCAGCGTGAGGACGATGTAGGGTCGAGTGAGTAAAGACAATTAGTAGGATCCAATCCACACCTCCATCAGCGAGATGAAAATACTCGCAGAGATACAGTACTAAGAGGCTGCAAGAGCGCTTGCAAGTGAGTGCCAAGCGTGTGCACGACAGTAGAACCGATTAACCTAGTGTAACCTCGTTCCTACAATAAGTTCTTGTCATGCGTCACGGAGGGCGCCTTGAACCGAACTAAAACACATTTGTCACGCGTCACGGAGTGTCCTTGAGCTATTTTTTGCTAGCATAACGCGAGATAGGCTCGAGTTATGATGTCCGCTCTGCGGACTGAAACTCCTCGCCAATGCTGGATGAGATGAGCTCAGTGTCTCTTACTGCGTGTGGGCGGAGAAGTCCGAAGGACGCCGAATTCTCATCAATTCGGGCAGCGCTGAAGCCTTAGCCTCGAAAGAAGCTGGACTGAAGAATAGGCTTACAGCGTGTACTTCGGGCTCTCGGAGCGTGGGAAAGACAAGCTGCAATGACTATGCAACCCTGTCTCAGACACGCGTTGTTTTGACCCGATCAAAAGGGATGGTGGGCGGGTGAAAAGAGAATTCTTCGTCTCGAGAGCACAGCAGAAGATATTCTCGGCTAAGCGACTACAGTGTGAGTGAAGCACTGTCGTCTCCAGGGATCCGGCATCTCCCGGATTGGCGCCGGCTCTAACGCCGGCCTCATCCAGCAATATCTCGCTCCGCTACGCAAAAACTAGCCGTGGCCCACGTTCCACTCGCAAGCTCGCTCACGTGGTCTCTAAACTCAATAAAATCTCAGTGCCACCTGGGCGGAAGCAAAACAATTCTGTCACTCGCTGAACCTAAGGTCGAAATAGTACAGTAAAACACAGATATTCAACTCCTCCCACTTATAATGCACTGTAAATGAAGAAGGCAGTAAGGGTTGCTCGCCCATTCAGGCCAATGATATCGGTGGGACTGATTCCGGCGGACGTGCGAGGATGAACATGGAGAGCCCCGATGACCGGCGGCTTCGGAGGAACTGGGAATATTCTTTTTGTTCACTTCCGGGCGGGAAGGTACTCGCAGTCGCGTTTCCGCGACTTCAAGCGAATTGAGTCATCTGAAGTCATTGACTGCGTCACATTGGGCCGCAAGGTGGAGCAGAATACGAAAGGCGATATTAAGTTTGAGGCGGCTAGTGGCATGAGATGATACCTTGAGGCTTTCTTTTTAAAAGGTCTACAACGACAAACATGTTCTCGTTCGAGATAGATTCCGATCCGACCCAACTCTATTGCGGCTTTGATGCCACATCTCAAGCTCAGCGTGTTCTAGCTCTGCAGTGCGAGGGCAATGATGAGTTTTGGCTTCAAGATGCTATCTCACTTGCCTCCGAAACTATATAATGCCTAATCGTACTATAGCACTCTCTGACAAAGGACCTCTGTCACCCTCGTCTTTGATTTGAGATAGGTGGTTATTGAAGGCTGTGGCTGCCAAAGCCATGGAGTTGGCGGAGCTATCCGAATGGGAGGGTTCTGAAACAATTTGGTCGGGAGCCTACGTTCCGATATTTGTGCCTGGAGGACCCCTTTGAACTGACGGCGAGAAAGCACGGCAGTCAGATAACCCCCTTTATTGAGAATCGTCTATATCCGAAATGGGGTGTCTCATTGGATGAATCATCCGGCCGTCCACCAGCACTCTGTATGAAGCAATGAGGCGTTCATGGCCGAGAAACTCATTGTAACGGAAATGAGTGGGGGACCCCGGAGAAGAAAGTTCCCAAGCTACCGATGCAAGCCTGCCGCAAAATGAAAGAATGCATTCGGCGCGGCTTGTTGGTCCCCGATAATGGAAAATGTGAAACGAGGTATCCATTCTGATCAGTGCTTTCAAACCACATGGGGAGTTTGCCAATGGTAATTTATTAGTGGCAGGTACATGGTTTGTCAACAGCAAGGGCCGAAAATGCCACTTTACGTATACTAATGTGCTGACACACCATCCCGCCGCCACTCCCGCGTCATGCTGTGAATTGTATGTCGGAGGAAAATAGACCGAATTACGGTCTGTATGCATGATGGCCACACCCTCCTTGGATGATATCTGGCATGTCTTTCATGGGCATTCCCTAGAACGCACAATATCCTCTTTGATGCTGACCGGCTCCTTCACTTTGCACGACAGCTCAAGGAGGAAATTAAACCAACATGCGCAATGAGATTCCTTTGACTCCAGACCACAGCAGAATCCACTGGGTGATCATGCATTGTTACAAGCGAGTTAAATGGCAGGACGGTAGATGCCATGCCCGAAGGACACGTGGCCCTTGTTCTCGTTGTCCACATCAACGAACATACGTCTTTGACATTGATCAGGTGTGGATCTTGTCACTTGTATGATTGGGTAGAGCACCCTTTTGTATTTGACACATGAATATTTACCAGTGGTAAAACTCCTGTCACTCAAGCTCTCATTCTGACACTTGAAATGGCCACCAAGGACGAATTACCAGTCGGTGGTTTGCTGTGCCCGATGATGGTCACGTGGGTCTTCCACTCTCGATGTGATCCCAAAAGAGATCCTTTATCCTATGAGCCCAGACTTCGTGGGCACCTTCCATGGCGCGCGCCCGAAGATAAATACCACAGGCTCAAACGAACGCACGATATAGCATTGCCAAACCTTCTTCGTCCATGGTCTTCTCCTCCACGTGCTCTCATACGGCTGCTCCTCCCCAGAATGTCCACCTCTCCCTGCATACCGAGCCAGAGGTGTGGTGTCCACAGACGCCCCAGTCATTACAGCAACAGCTACCAAGGGGTGAGTGATTCTGCTGTACACTAAGCCAGACAGGAGAGGACTTCGAGTGGGCAGAGATTAATAAAGCTATAAAGCTAAGGCTCATGAAGAACAGAAACGTGCAAAAGTTCATGGACGACCAAAAAGAGTTGAATATGCCAGACAGGTCATTTAAACGACAAAGCAAGAATGGCTCGTACTTCGTTCTTAGTGAGACTAGTTTTCAGGCATCAAGTATGGTCTCTATGGTTTCGCTTGTACGGAGTGAATGGGGTGTGTAGACCCAAGTCACTGAGCCATCATAATCGAATTAGGGTTGTGATCGCCTTGCAAAGCTTTTGAGGGGTCGGCCTAGACATTGAGACGTCCACCGACATGCCAATTAACTAGAATCCTTGAGAACTTAGCCTCTTGAACCACGTGAACACGGCAAAAATCTCAAAATGCCTGTGCTAATACCGAAGCCGCCTAAAATAGGATAAAAGCTTAATCATTGTCTCATTAAGCTTGATTTGGATTCCAGAAGAGAGGCCAAATGTTCACCCACTGGCAATAAAATCAGTGTCATGATGGAGCAAGGACCAGGGGGATGAGCTTTACTAAACATGATAGACAGGCAAACGGCCAAAGATATATCAGTTTCGGGTCTCCTCTGAAGTACGTTGGGAGCGGTGATGAGGATACGATGTTATTTGTGTGTGATTATAACAAGAGGAACAGACATCATATAAAGGCCAATGATCTCGGGGACGAGGCCACACACCTCCACGCCCTTGCTCAGTCCCGTTCGTGCCTATCGAATCTGGGTAAGACCATTGAAGTATGAATGATGAATGGCAGATATTACCAGAGGAATAGCACAGAAGTGCAGTCTCGTGCAACTTGGTCCCCGACAAAGGTTCCTCTTGAATGGAGCCTTCCTTTGCCAAAAAGCTCCCTCAATCGAGTCCATTCAGGGCCAATTTCGGCGGCTTTCTCATCTGCGCGGTCTTGGTCTACGTAGCTCATAATCACCACGCGTCTGCGTGCATCACGATCTGAAATTCCAAGGAACTTCAAGGCCTTGAGGAGAAGGGAAAGAGGGGTGGGGTGGACGAATATTATTCCAGCCGCAGATCATCCAATTGGTGGATAAGTTCAGGAGGTGTGCATGGAGAATTCGCCATGATAAGCGGAGTCCAGCGGCCGAGGAGACCAAAGAAAGTTGGGGCCATGCAAGGGAGTTAGGGCTGGAAACGATATTAAGGACATAAGAGAGAGGTAGAGACAGAGAAGGGCACTAAATATTCATGGCTACCTCGCCTCGGGCTCGTCCTCTTTGTTTGAGTGCATAGGCGGCATGGAGGGAAAGCTCATAGAGCTCTAATCGAGAAATGGGGGTGCCGGAAGCGGCATCAATGTAAGCTGGAGAATGATCCAGAGCGTCTTGTCTGAGAAAGCATAGGTGAATATGGCGCTAGACTTGATCCCACTGGTGGTAGAAGTGAGTTGTAAATGATTTGCTGTGGCATGGTGGTGATTGGAGGAATCGCAGATGAGATCTTGACCCACTTATAATGCTCCAGTAGAACTATTCATATTACATCCCTGTACGTGGTATAGGACCGAGGGTGAAGACAAAAGAACCGAGATACTAAGCGTAGCACCCGAAATTAAAGAGGGCAAGATGAAACGGGGCAAAGGTCTCACATCTCAAAGTATCCGAAGTGCGCCACTCGGGACCCGCAGCAGCGTGAGGACGATGTAGGGTCGAGTGAGTAAAAACAATTAGTAGGATCCAATCCACACCTCCATCAGCGAGATGAAAATACTCGCAGAGATACAGTACTAAGAGGCTGCAAGAGCACTGCAAGTGAGTGCCAAGCGTGTGCACGACAGTAGAACCGATTAACCTAGTGTAACCTCGTTCCTAAATAAGTTCTTGTCATGCGTCACGGAGGGCGCCTTGAACCGAACTAAAAACATTTGTCACGCGTCACGGAGTGTCCTTGAGCTAGTTTTTGCTAGCATAACGCGAGATAGGCTCGAGTTATGATGTCCGCTCTTCGGACTGAAACTCTTCGCAATGCTGGATGAGATGAGCTCTGGTCTCTTACTGCGTGTGGGCGGAGAAGTCCGAAGGACGCCAAATTCTCATCAATTCGGCAGCGCTGAAGCCTTAGCCTCGAAAGAAGCTGGACTGAAGAATAGGCTTACAGCGTGTACTTCGGGCTCTCGGAGCGTGGGAAAGACAAGCTGCAATGACTATGCAACCCTGTCTCAGCCACGCGTTTGTTTTGACCGATCAAAAGGGATGGTGGGCGGGTGAAAAGAGAATTCTTCGTCTCGAGAGCACAGAGAAGATATTCTCGGCTAAGCGACTACAGTGTGAGTGAAGCACTGTCGTCTCCAGGGATCCGGCATCTCCCGGATTGGCGCCGGCTCTAACGCCGGCCTCATCCAGCAATTATCTCGCCCGCTACGCAAAAACTAGCCGTGGCCCACGTTCCACTCGCAAGCTCGCTCACGTGGTCTCTAAACTCAATAAAACCCAGTGCCACCTGGGCGGAAGCAAAAATTCTGTCACTCGCTGAACCTAAGGTCGAAATAGTACAGTTAAAACACAGATATTCCTCCTCCCACTTAAATGCGCTTCGTCTTCCCAGGCCTTCCACAATAATTATTCCGTTACGCATCCCCGTCTCTCAGTTTCACTAGGTCGACCGACCGGGTCTAAGAAACACGAAATATACCTGACACGTATCTAGCCCTATCGTTCTCTTAGAGCAATATACTACGGTTTGTCGAGCCTCGCGATTGAAGCCCCATTCTGGACCCTCTGGAAATTCTACAATTGATATTCTCGCACTTCTGTAAGCTAATCGTGCGCGTTAGGACACCCCTGTGTCTTGTGGCCGGATGCAGGGAGATCGTGACGTTGTACATACATTGGCGCCTTGTTGATGATTTGGTGATCGCAATCCTCACTCTTTCCCTCTGAGCGCCCTCGGCTCATCTAGGCATGTTCTAGTATTTTTAATGGGCTCTTCGGGCTGTACCTCATCCATCTGCTGCTCCTGCAAACAGTTAAACTCGGCCCAAGTGCCGATACATGAACCAAGGACCTGTCTCTCTTTCTTCCCCCTACGTGTCCTGACTTATCGATGCTGTATATTGGTCATTATGCTGCTGGGGGCTAATGGGGGAACCCCTGGGAGGCAGAGAAGAGGCGAAGGATGGCCGGTATACGAGTGTTTTTCTCATCATACATTAACGTGTTAGAAGAGCCAGGTATTTGACTGTCTGCGTCTATTTTCTCTTCACCTTGCATCGCAGACGCTGGAAGGTCGCGGAGGCTACGCCCGCACCTTTACATGTTCATGATAATTTGCTTATTCTGCACCCCTTCTAGTGGTAATGGCATATGTTAGTCTGTATGCTTTTTTGGATCCCATCGTAAATGGTCACCCTATAGGTTCTCTTTCCCCCATTGGGAATCACTAACATTTGTATGGCTCTACTCCACAATACGATTGCGGACTATACCAATACATGTCGCCGCGCATGATTCCCTGTCATTGCTCTCTTCTATATCGTATAACGGTCTCACCAATAATTCATTATCTCACATTGTATCTCTCTGGTTCCAATGCATTTCATTATGTATACTTCTCTCTGGTCTATGTTTATACATCGCCAATCAATGCAAATGCTGCCTATGACAGCCAGTCAACTTCACATTTCCGAAGGATAGACTCCCGTGTGGGAGTCTTATTCTCCTTATATCAACTCACCGAGTTGCAGAAAACGAGGTCATCCAGGGTGAGCTCGATGTTCCCCTAAGAAGCTTCCTTCTTTGCCAACTCTCTCAATGTGCGCTCGAAGGATCTTTCCGGAAGCACTGAAGGTGGGAGTGCGCCTATTTCAGACTCCCTCGCAAACACAATGGCTGACAGTGTAGAGCCAACCTTTTTGGAACAGTATCGATAATGATCACACCACCACGGAGAAGCTTGTGATCGGCCACCTTTGTTTTGATCCATTCTTGCATCTCCTTTCCGAAGCAGCCGCCGCCTTTGGATCTCTGAGTAGCTCCTCATTCCGCGGGACGATGTAGGCGCTGTAAACACGTTCAGGCTTCACATCAGGCTTACTGGTTCCACCGAAGCCAAGTGACAAAGGGAGAGCCACGTACCGGGGGAGTTCGGTCGCGTCTTTTACAGACTCCACACCGATCACACCGGCATCCAGGATATCCTCATTTGAAAGTAACACCGCCTCCAGATCCGCCGGCGGCACTTGGAATCCTTTGTACTTGATTAATTCTATCTTGCGGTCCACGATGCTGAAGAAACCTTCATCATCCACGGTCGCGATATCACCAGTCTTGAACCAGCCGTCAGGAGTGATCGAATTCTTTGTCCCTTCTGGGTTGTTCAAGTACTGTTTCATAATATTTGGGCCGCCTAGACGAGCCAATGATGGTGTCAAAATTAAGGAGGAAGAATAAGTGTGCCGAGGGTGGGGAAAATGGGGACATACGGAGCCATAACTCGCCCCGGTTCTCCGGACCGGGATCGATATCGTTCCCGCTGTCGTCGACGAGGCGGGCTTGGAGGTTTGGGAGGAGCTTTCCAATAGTTCCACTCTTGCGCACGGCGTCCTCGAGGGGCAAAAAGTGCGCCGCGGGCAATGTTTCAGTGAGGCCGTATCTATCTCGACGGCAAGCGGAGAAAGACCATTGAATCGGTCAAGCTGGTTGCTGGACGAAGGGGGATTGGGTACGTACCCTTGGCTGAGCCGGATTTGGGTGTTGCCGAGATCGGCAAGCCTCGTGAGGACCTTGTTGACAAGGCTATCCCTCAGGGGTGCCGCACCCGAAAGCATCAACCTAAGCGTGCTCATATCATAATTTTCAAATGCAGGATGGAATGACATGACCACAAGAATTGGGGGCACGACACACGCTCTCTGTCCGATGCAAATCTATTAGTCCCACTGCGTCTGGAGAGATGCCGGTGACTCACCGAAACTTTATATTTCTCAATGGTCTGGGCGAACAAATTCGGCTCGAAGCGAGGCATGATGACTAGTGGCACTCTAGTCACAAAGTCCCACAGTAGGACTATAACAAGCCTAGTCATTGTCTCATTAAGCTTGATTTGGGATGCCAGAGAGAAACCAAGATGTTCACCCACTGGGCCAATAAAATCAGTGTCATGATGCACAAGGACCAGGGGGATGAACTTTACTAAACATGATAGAAAGGCGCAACGGCCAAAGATATATCAGCTGTTCGGGTCTCCCTTTACAAAGCAGGTTAGGAGGGCGGTGATGAGTGATATGATGTTATTGTGTGTGATCTATAACGAGAGAACAGGCATCATATAAGGCCAATGGTCTCGAGCGGACGAGGCCACACACCTCCACGCCCTTGCTCAGTCCCGTCATGCCTATTGAATCTGGGTAAGACCATGAAATGAATATGAATGGCAGATATTACCAGAGGAATAGCACAGAAGTGCAGTCTCGTGCACTTGGTCTCCGACAAATAGTTCCTCTGAATGGAGCCTTCCTTTGCCAAAAAGCTCCCTCAATTGAGTCCATTCAGGGCCAATTTCGGCGGCTTTCTCATCTGCGCGGTCTTGGTCTACATAGCTCATAATCACCACACGTCTGCGTGCATCACGATCTGAAATCCCAAGGAGCTTAAAGGCCTTGAGGAGAACGGGGAAGAGGGTGGGATGGACGAATATTATTCCAGCCGCAGTCTCATTCAATTGGCGGATCAGTTCAGGAGGTGTGTATGAGGAATTCGCCATGGTAACACGGAGCCCAGCGGCGAGGAGACCAAAGAAAGTTAGGGGCCATGCGAGGGAGTTAGGGCTGGAAACGATGTTAGAGACAATAAGAGAGAAGTCGAGACAGATAAGGGCACCTAAATATCATGGCTACCTCGCCTCGGGCTCGTCCTCTTTGTTTGAGTGCATAGGCGAGCTGGAGGGAAAGCTCATATGTCTCTAATCGGGAAATGCGGGTGCCGGAAGCGGCATCAATGAAAGCTGGAGAATGATCTCGAGAGGTCTTGTCTGAGAAAGCATAAGTGAATATGGCGCTAGACTTGATCTCCACTGGTGGTAGAAGGGAGTTGTAAATGATTTGGTGCGGCATGGCGGTGATAGGGAGGAATTGAAGATGAGTTTTGACACCACTTATAATGCACTCTGGAAGAAGAGTGCAATCAAGGCTGCTCAATTCCAGTTCAGGTCAATAAGGATAATTCATGCGGATGATGCCGATCACAGGAGATGGAACATGGAGAGAACTGCCTTGCTTAGTTAGTTCCCCCGTTTTTCAAGTTGAGCAATAACCACGGCTACCTCGTTGCAAATAAGAGAAGCCCAAGGATGGTGAGAGCATACTATTAGCGTCCGAGAGGGAGACATACGCAGAAAGCAGGCCAACAGCTGTGTACAAAATAGAGAGGATGAACACGGGGAATTCCGATGACGGTCGGCTTCGGAGGAAGTGGGAATATTCGCTACTTTTTCCAAGCGACTTCCGCGGCGAGGTACTCGCAGTCCCGTTGCTGCAACTTGAATTGAATTAAGTCACCGACTACGACATTGGGGCTTTTTTGGCTGCAAAGTGAAGGAGAATGCATTGAAACGATGCAAGTCGATAAGCTTGAGGCAGCTGGTGACATGAGATGACCCCGTGAGGCTTTCCTTTTATGTAAATGGCCCAACAAGACCGTGGCAAAGGGGTCCGGAGGTACCAAAAGAAAACGCCTTTGCGGCTCGCGGCCGGCCACAAGCCCGTACTGTATCTCATCGGACGGATCATCTGGCCGCCCACCAACACTTCTGGATCGGTTACATCAATCTGGATGAAGCAATGAGGCATTCATGGCTGAGAAACTCGTTGTAACGGAAATGAGTGAGGGACCCCGGAGAAGTTCCCAGGCTACGATGCAAGCCTGCCGACGCAAGCATTCGGCACGGCTTGCAGTCCCCGATAATGGAAAATATGGAACGTTCATTCTGATACTTAAAATGGCCGTCGGCCTGTGATGGTCACGTGAGTACTCCCTCTCCGTGAGAAGAAGGCTCCCTCAATATGCCTTTCTGGGACAAGCCTTCATTTCATCGATATTTCCATCTTATAAACCAGTTTGTATCTTGCGCCTCAACAGCACTATGCCGCATCAGATCATTTACAACTCTCCTTCACCCCCCGTAGAGATCAAGTCAAGCTCCATATTTACCTACCTTTTCTCGGACAAGGCCTCTCTGGATGATTCTTCTGCTTACATTGATGCTGCCTCGGGCACTCGGATGTCTCGATTTGAGACCTATGACCTTTCTCTACGAGTGGCTTACGCCGTCAAACAAAGAGGGGGAGTACGAGGGGACGTGGCCATGATATTTAGGTGCAGTCCTCTAGGCCTACATTTCTCTTCTCGTCGCTACATCGTTTCCGATTCAGCCCCAACTCTCTCGCATGGCCCCCGACATTATTTGGCCTTATTGCTGCTGGACTCCGGCCCACCCTAGCTAATATATCATACACTCCCAGAGAACTCACCCACCAAATAAAGGATTCTGGTGCCAGAATGATATTCGTTCACCCGACCCTCTTCTCCCTTGTTATCAAGACCCTTTCCCTCCTTGGAGTCACGGATGATGAAGCGCGTAGACGTGTTGTGGTTATGAGCTATGTGGACCAAGACCGCGCAGATGAGAAAGCCGCCGAAATTGGGTCTGAATGGACACGGTTGAGCGAACTTTTGGGCCAGGAAAGGCTCCCTTCTGAGGAACTATTTGTTGGGGATCAAGTGCATGAGACGGCACTGCTGTGCTATTCCTCTGGTAATATCCCTCATTTATATCTATCCCGTGCTCTTATCCGGATTCGATAGGCACGACGGGACTGAGCAAGGGCGTGGAGGTATGTGGCTTGATCCCTCGACATTATTCCCCTTCACGTACCACCTGCCTTCTTCGTTCATAGGCCACACACAATAACGTTGTATCGTTCATCACTGCCTTCTTGACGTACTTCGACAAGGCTGATCCAAAAACTGATGTGATCGCGGGTGTTTTGCCATTCTACCATATCGCGTTAGGAGTATTCCATTAATTCTCGTTCTACTCGTGGCACTGATTGTAAATTTTTCGGACGTAGGGGGTGAATTTAATGTTGTTCTTCTGGAGTTGCATATCCATGTTGACCCGATAATGATTAGCCTGATAGCGATTATCATGGCGGATTTCGTCGCCAACGTCCCAGAGATCGTCGTGCCTCGCTTCGAGCCGAATTTCTTCGCGCAGACCATAGAGAAATATAGAATTTCGGTAAGTGACCCGGAATGCTAATACCCCTCGAAAGCTCGGGCGACTTACAGACGTGCATTGGAAATCATTATGTAGAGGATGCACCTCGTGCCTCCGATTCTTGTGACCATGTCATTCCATCCTGCTTTTGACAAGTACAATATGACGTCGCTTAGGTTACTGTCTTCGGGAGCCGCCCCCCTTGGGGATGGCCTTGTCAAGAAGGTCTTGGCCAAGTTTGCCGAGAGAGGCAACACTCGGCTCAAACTCACCCAGAGGCACGTTCCCCTTCTCTCTTTCGCCATTACTCAGCTTGATGGGAAGCTTTTTTTTTTCGGCCACCTACGAGTAGCTATGGTCTCACGGAAACAACGTCGGGCACACACTGGCTACGTGTCGAGGACTCAATGCGCAAACCTGGGAGTGTTGGTTGGCTCATCCCCAACATTCAGGCGCGTCTTGTTGACGAAGACGAGGAGGACATCCAGCCTGGTCAGGAGAAACGGGGCGAACTGTGGGTCCGTATGTACCTATTTCCCCGCTTTTTCCCAGGGTTTCTGCTGACACCGCAACACTCAACCCCATCCTCTTACTCAATAGGCGGTCCAAACATTATGAAAGGATACCTGAACAACCCAACCGCCACGAAGAATGCCATCACTCCTGACGGCTGGTTCAAAACTGGTGATATTGCGACCCTGGATGATGAAGGTTACTTCAGGATCGTAGATCGCAAGAAAGAATTGATCAAGTACAAGGGATTCCAAGTCCCGCCCGCGGAGCTCGAGGCGATGCTGCTTTCAAGACCGGATATCCTTGACGCTGCCGTCATCGGTCTGGAGTCAATGGAGGAGGCCACCGAACTTCCCTGGTATGTTCCCCTCCGCATAGGCCTCATTAATTCATTTCGCGAAGGCTCGAACCCATGATTGCTGACACTAATTGATAATGGACAGCGCGTATGTCGTTGCCGAGCGGAATGCTGAGCTACTCAAGGATCCCAAGGCCGCTGCTGCATTCGGAAAGGAGATAGAGGAATGGATTAAAACCAAAGTTGCCCATCACAAGTTCCTCCGTGGTGGCGTCTTCATAATAGATATTATTCCCAAAAGGTCTGTTCAAGCCATTATTGTGTTCGCAACGAGGGGGTCTGATGTGAACATGTTGCCCTCAGTGGTTCTGGGAAGATTCTTCGACGCAAACTAAGGGAGTTAGCAAAGGAGGACACCTTGCGAAGAGCCGTTGGACCACGGTTGTAATATCTTCTTTTCTGGTCTGGGTAAATTGATGTGAGAAAACGAGTGTAGCGCTAGGCAATATCCTGTACTATCCACTAGATCAAACGATCTCGATTACCATACCATCTTTCGCATTTGTCGTGTTTCCTTCGGAGTCCTCTACTACCTAGATGGGGACAGGGAATTCACGGAACACAAAGTCTTCCGCGCGCTTGAAAAGATTGCGTCGCCCCGTATCGTGCAACTTGATGTTTTCATCTGTTGACAAGGTCTCTAGGGCTAAAACTTCTCCACTTTGGGATTACCCATAGCTATGACATGGATATATATCCAAAGCACAGGAGAGAACAGGAAATTCAGGAAAATCCAAGAAAGGAAAGAAAGCTATGTACCTATACACAAAGACATGGAGGAGGCTGAAATGAAGCTGGGCAATTGCTCTATCAGTTATTTACAGATTAAGGCTCAAAGAGATTACCATAGCCAACCAGTTTCATGCCAATCTCAGACCAAAGGTGCATGTGTGATTGAACAGATCATATCTCTTACTGCAACCCTTGATAGGGGAATTCTATTGTTGTGCATAAAAGCACTCTATTGTTATGTACAAAGGGGTTCTATGGTTCTTCATAGGGGCATTCTATTATTGTACACAAAGGCATTTTATTGTTCTGCACAGGGGTATTCTATTGTTATGTACAAAGGGGTTCTATTATTGTGCACAAAGGCAGTTCATTGTTCTGCATGGGGGCAGTCCATTGTTCTCCATATGGGCAGTCCATTGTTCTAGACAGGGGTATTCTATTGTTATGTACAAAGGGGGTCTATTATTATGCATGAAGGCAGTCCATTGTTCTGCATAGGAACAGTCTAATGTTCTGCACAGGGGCATTCTATTATTGTGCACAAAGGCATTTTATTGTTCTGCATAGGGGCATTCTATTGTTATGTACAAAGGCATTCTGTGGTTATGGATACCCCCTTGTCAAGGGTTTCCTAAGGGGTCCAAAACATATATAAGGGGGTATTTTCACCTTGATTCCTCACCTCCTCACCCTCCCACAGTCTTCACTGCCAAAGCTTCACTCCTTCCACTATTCCTTTAGTCATTTTCCTAAGTCCCTCCAAGTACTTCCACCCTACTATGTCTTCACCTTTGTGTGAGTAATTATTCAACTTTGCCTATGATTGCTCTTAATTCTGTTTTTAGCCCTTGACCTATCCCAGAGGATACCTCCTGAGATTGTTTAGATGTTCATTGTGCAGAGCTTGGCTGTTCTCCCAGCCATAACTCACATGAATGTCCTAAACAATTTCAAACTGGTGTGTAGAGTCTACACACCAGTTTGAAATTGTTTAGGACATTCATGTGAGTTATGGCTGGGAGAACAGCCAAGCTCTGCACAATGAACATCTAAACAATCTCAGGAGGTATCCTCTGGGATAGGTCAAGGGCTAAAAACAGAATTAAGAGCAAAGTTGAATACTTACTCACACAAAGGTGAAGACATAGTAGGGTGGAAGTACTTGGAGGGACTTAGGAAAATGACTAAAGGAATAGTGGAAGGAGTGAAGCTTTGGCAGTGAAGACTGTGGGAGGGTGAGGAGGTGAGGAATCAAGGTGAAAATACCCCCTTATATATGTTTTGGACCCCTCAGGAAACCCTTGACAAGGGGGTATCCATAACCACAGAATGCCTTTGTACATAACAATAGAATGCCCCTATGCAGAACAATAAAATGCCTTTGTGCACAATAATAGAATGCCCCTGTGCAGAACATTAGACTGTTCCTATGCAGAACAATGGACTGCCTTTGTGCATAATAATAGTCAGGCCCCAAACATTGGAGAATATATGACTGTGTACAGTGTTGGCACATGTGGAGGTCTCCTTTGGGATAGGGGCACATATATGCTTTCCTTCAACACATGGTTTACAGACTGTTGAGGGTTCCTTTGTTCCAGGTAAGATATCCATACCCTTAACAAGGTTCATATTGTGGATAGCCTCATAATGAGTGTACCCTAATTGCTGGTGCCAGGTCTTGATGGATGTGCATGGGGACATTGAGCCAATGGCAAGTCCATATTCATCCAAGATATGGATGGTACTGACACATACTCACTCCTCTGTGTGGACTAGAACTTGGAGCACATAGAGGTTTTTGTCAAGGGGGGCTTGGCCAACAACTTTGTTTTCTGCATTCCAGATTATGCATTTAGTTTCTGTGAATTGAGTTGAACAGTGTTGGAGGGATGAATCCCTGCACCATAAAATCCTCATCGGAGGTCTAAATTCCTTACAAATGAATCAATTACTTGTCACCCCACCCATTTAATTCCATCATTCATTTATTCAAGAATCTATTGGATTCCTACCCCTTACCAACTCATGATATCACCTCATTCATTTATCATGAACACCAGTCAATTTATCGACTGTCTGTTGGAATTCAACAGTCCTCCTCAAAAAGGGGCAGTTTATGCCCTACCTCAAGTCCAATTTATTTGGACAAGGCAATTCAACTAGCCATCTTTCTTCAAGACTGTATGACTTGCCTGTTTTTCCAAGTCATCTTACTGCCTTAAGGGTGACAGATTGTGATTATGTAATGACATGGACTGGGCCTAGTTCTGATTCTGGACTTGTGAATCCATCACATGATCCAGAAAGGGACTGCACTACTCTCAAGGAGTATTTTTTGAATTTATCTGTCAGTTTTGATCGGATCGACTCGGAATGACAGCTCCCAGAAATATATGAATTGTGCCTATTGAACGGTACCAAAAACAAAATGAACAGATCAAAAATGCGGTCCCTATACCATTATCTTTCTATGATTCATACTCTGAAGGAGTATTTCTTGATTTTTGAAGCCAATTATTATTGGATTTGTTTGCGAGTACCATGCCCTGAAATCTGTTAAAAATGCACATCGAAAGGTACCAAGGGAAAAATGAGCAGATATAAACTCCATTTTTCACAAGACAACTCCCTCCCCATGACTCCCCCTTTGCTCCACCATCCAAAATAGCAAATTACTTCTGGCCCTCTTATGTCCAATGGAGAAGACCCTCAGGGCGACCTATTCCACCTTTTCTTAAGGGAACTTGTCCAGAATTGAAGGAGGAATAGCATGTAATGTGTCAATCTCCCCTTTTATCTTGAAATTGGAATATCTCCATCAGTTTTGAAGATTTTAACTTCATTTCTTTTTCTCTATATGTCCCTTAAGTCCGACTTTTTCACTTTTTATTGAGTTGAAGTCTGGATTGTATATTAGGTGCAGCTAGCACACAAATTCAGTAGTTCTCCCCCTCCCTCCAGTTTGAAGCTCCTTGAACAGCTGCTGGTCCCTGGGTGATTTCTCACTACAAAAAGCGAATTTTAACTACACTTTGACTAAGGTCTCAAGAAGAGATTCTTAGGGTGTGGTAATTTGACACAAACACACATTCTCACTTAATTGCTTGGGCTTTGTTGGCTCAGCAATTTTCCCCTGTTCCAAAAAGACCCTTTTCACTCAAGCTGAACACTTGGATTAATTCTGTGGTTCCCTCCTTTGTCCACAACTTAATGACATGGACTGTAGCTGGATTGATCCCATTCTTTCCTGCTTACAACAGCCAGAGCAGCTGAGTTGTTGCACAGAAGGCAAGTTCACATTTAGATTGGGGACATGGAGAATGGATTGAAAAATGGCAGGTACAAGTGTGCCATTCCCAGTATTCATATTGACAGTTATTTGGCCTTTTCCCACTGCCTTGATATAACAGTTGTCCCCTAGCCAAACACAGCATGGAGGACAGATCTCCTGATAAGAAGTGAACCAGTCATGCTGTGAGGACATGTGGGCAGATGCCCCTGAGTCCACAATCCAGGTCCACTGGCATTCTGGAGATTTTAGTCTACTTGCAATGTGTAATTTGAGATGTTCATCATTGGAATTATTGCTGGTCAGGTTCAGGTTTAACCCAGGTTCAAACCTGAAATCATGAGCCCCTTCAGACATGAGAAATATCTGAGCTGAACACTGATTTTAACCATAATCCAGAATGAGTCATCAATTCTGGCAAGTTCCAGAGTTATGTAAGCAGGTTCCTTGGTGGAGAAATAGGTTACTTTGAACTGAAGTTAAACATAAAACCTCATGCAAAGTTTATATTGACTATACATAGTCTATACATAGACTATGTATAGTCAATATAAACTTTGCATGAGGTTTTATGTTTAACTTCAGTTCAAAGTAACCTATTTCTCCACCAAGGAACCTGCTTACATAACTCTGGAACTTGCCAGAATTGATGACTCATTCTGGATTATGGTTAAAATCAGTGTTCAGCTCAGATATTTCTCATGTCTGAAGGGGCTCATGATATCAAGTTTGAACCTGGGGTAAACCTGAACCTGACCTGAACCTGAAAACATGGGGGCCCAAAACCTGAAATCACCCATGAGGGCAAAACCTGAACCTGACCACAGGTCAGGTTCAGGTTCAAACTCAGGTTTCCAGGGTTTGTAACCTAACTTCAGCAACCATAGACCAGTAGAGAAGGGTGCATTAGATAATATTCCATAATAACTTTGGATAGTATCCCATTACATAATATGGTGATTCCTATTTAAAAAAAGCCTAAATGCAGAAATTGGATGAAGTACATCCAAAATATTTAGCTATAGATGGACCCTTAAAGACCCTTACAGAGTGGAAAACACAGTCTCAGGGCCAATGGTTAGTGTCTGAAACAATAAGAGCAGTAAAAACAGTACTGGAACCACCAGAACTTTCTGGGAAATAAGCACTGAGCTGATCATTCTGAACTTTGGCACACAATTATATACTATTTGGGTGAAAAACATATCAAAATTTCAGCCCAATTCATGCAGTGGTTATTGAGATGTGAGGCAAACAAGTCTGGACATTAAAATTTTATTTCCTCCCCCTACAAAATAGCTGGGGACTTGAAAATTTTCACAGAGTATAGCAATATGTTGTACTAATCATCTGCCAAAAATCATCAGAATCCATCCACTGTAAGGGAGTGAACTGGACAATAGGTACCAGAAGCACTGAGTGGTTCATTCTGAAAATTGGCATCTGACTAGATACTGCTTAGGCGAAGATTATATCAAAATTTCAGCTAGATCTGTTCAGTAGTTATAGAGATATGAGGCAAACAGGTCTGAACATTGAAAATTGATTTACTCTCCCTACAGACAAGGTATGGACTTGAAAATTGACATGGAGTATGGTCATATAACTGACCAAATATGTGCCAAAAATCAGCTTATTTGGTTCACTTCTAGGCATTCAACTCCCTTAGCAGGCAGAAAAGGGAACAAAACCCCACTATGAATGTGAATCACTCCACATCAGACCCAAGCCAAGTGGAATGGGCTTGAAATATTATTTCACTAACTATATCCAAAAATGGAATGAATTGGATGTGTGGAAGTGGCTGAAATTGAGGGGGAGGGGGAAGAGGATCAAAAGTGAATTACATAAGATGTAGAGCAGAGGTGGCTCTAATATTATGCCACTAGTCTAATATATATATGGGGAGTCCACCTACCAAATATCAGCCTAATTGGACTCCATTTGGCCACTGCTCCATAGCACTCCCCCCAAAGTTACAATTAACTCCTCAGAGCCTTCCATCCATACAATTGCCCTGAAAACTCATGCTTAGTTCATCCAAATACATTTATAACATCCCTCAAAATTTCAGATTCATGACTCCAGTGTGAGAGTTTCTTTACTAAGCTAACAGAGCTTTTGTGAAGCTCTGTGAAGGTATTCCCCCATCAACACCTAGACCTTGTAAGATCTCTGTGGACTCAGCTTCATAACCAGCTGGCACAAAGAAAGTGAACTCTGAGGCATACCTGACACCTATCTGTGAATCTGAGAATAGCCAAATCCCTCAGTTTCTTGACACAAACCCATCTTGGGGACTGGCAGCTCCTCTCTTCTATCACCCAGCAACTGCTTGAGGACAGTATAGTCCTCTCTTCTAAACCTTACTCACTTGAATAGTCCTGAGACAGTTTGTCTCAAACACTCTTATTGCCAGCACAGGTAGCCACCTATCTTAGTACTGTTCTAAAAAGGCTCCAGGAATTTCCAACTAAGTAAAAGATAGGTACCTATTCACCTTGGCATATTAAGGCAAGGTTTTGAGTATCAAAACCCAAATCTTCCCTTTGGTTTCTCACATTTTATGTAGTAGAAACCCCTACCATCCCCACCTGCCCATATATCCATCCCCTCCACCCTCTCATTTCCTTAGGTACCCCAGCATAAACCCCTCAGTCCTGTTAGACTATTTCTCCTATGCTAGTGCTGCTAATGCTCCCAGACCCAAATTGCTCCCCAAGCACCCCTCTTGTGAAGCAATTCCTATCCCCAGAACCCCAACTCTACCTACATAATGAAATCACCCTGCTCATCTCATAATCTCATCTAGAAATAATACTAAACTCCCCATCTCCCACAGAAAATTCAATGAGAATATCCTATGTGACTAATGAGGCCCTCCACCATGCAGGTCTCAGCAAGAACCATGGTATCATGGATATTTAAATGAGCACCACTGATAATATTGTTGTCACAGGAGCAAGGACCACCATCATGTCCATTGTCAATGTCAACCCTAATGACCTAATTTTCCTCCTATGTGTACTTGCCTGACAAACAACTTTTCAAGGTAAAACTTGACAATGTCCTAATGATGAAATTATAGATGGGATCCCCACCACTTATCAACCATTGTATATTGTTGAGACCCTCACTAACACATATAGGATTGGAATTTGGAATATATTCCCATCATGCCCCCCACATGGCTTGTCAAGAGCTGCAACAAAGACAATTCAACACTGGTTTTCACAATTGATGACTCTACAAAAGCACAACAATTCCTGGATGCTGGAATATTTGGCTGCCTAGGTAATCAAATGATGACTTCAGCATATGAAGAAAAGAAAAGCACTTTTTATTATGCCTCTTGTAGCTCAATGGTGCATCATACTAAAGACTGGACAGATGCCTGCTGCCTTAAATATGGCACCAGAGAGAATTTGACTCTTGACCACCCTGATGATTCTTCCATCAAATACATCAACTGTTCCCAAGACCACCTGTACAATGACCATAGCTGCTACATATACAAAAAGAGGATGAATATCCCTGCTATGATTGCCAAAGTTACAGTTTGAACCACAGAAACTCAAGTTCAAACTGTAACCTGACCAAATTCAGGTCTCATTCTGGTCAGGTTTTGCTCATTTTTCCATTTGGTTCAGTTATGGTTTGGATCTCTCATGTACTCAGCCCTGGCCAAAAGATTATATGCTAAAACCCCAGCAGGCTCCAGACATAATTCATGCTATCCCATGAGCTTCCTGGGATAGTAACAGGAAATATTACTAATCATTTCAGCCCATGCTGAAAGATGATGGATAAGAACCTGGTAACTTACCTTGATACATCAAGCCTGGGAGTTACCAGTACCCAGACATCATATATGGGTTGATATATCATACCAGGATGTCATATATTGGGGATTATTTGGTTCCTTCACTTTCCTATTTCAGTGGTCCTCTTTGTCAACATTGATTACCATATCATTATTCATTATTCATTATTATATATACATTGTATAAGCTCACTAGAGGCTCCCCCATAATCTTTCATGTGGGTACCCTTGAGCAGGTTTGAGTAGGGGTTCATGGAGGTTTTGAGCTTAGGATGTTGGGACCTAGAGCTGAAAATAAAGCATTAATAAAAAAAATGAACAAGTTGTGCAAAAAGACCAGCTGGTGCTGCTCTTTTTGTGCAACAATGTGTTAAAGGAATCTCATTTTGATCACCACACCCACCATGGTGTATGCATGGTGCCCAGTTTTCCATTATCACAGGCCAGGGTTCAGATGGGTTTCCATGATTTAGATATGGAAAATATGTTGGAAAAATTCATAAGGAAGTTGTGCTAGAAGAGTGCCTGGTGCTGCTCTTTTTATGTAATGATCAGGCCATGTTGTAGTATAGATATATCAAACACAGTATCATACCAGTGTTAATTAATATATGAAGCCTGCTAACTACCACATGGTAACTTACCATGCCTGATATATCAGGATTTATCAGTACCACAGTACCAGCCAAATGGGTGGGACTACCATTTCCATCACTGCCATTTAAATATTGGGAATTCCCATACCAGGAATTATTTATTATATTATCTAATATTTAGTATTTACATTTAATCCTGAAAATACTACATTAGCTGCATTCAAAAGGGGGTGACTCACCCTATTACAAATTAACCATAATGTGTCATGCAGGTATCATGTGGGTATAGGTTTTCATCACATGGGTATGGGATTTCATTTCACATGTATGGGTTTCATAAATGCAGTTATGGGGTGTGTGGTTATGGGTATTGGTTGAGTGGGGGATGATGTCAGGGAAGATGACATGGAGGTCAAATAGCACTGTGCTCACAATCCCCCTGTATTTATTGCAACTGACTGAAATACCACTTGCTTAATATCAAGTGGTATGAACTAAAAGATACAGCAGCTGTAGAGCACTAATTTAATTGTACATGGTTATACAGTGCACTCAGGAATGTGGCAGGCTTTCAAACCAGACAGGGTATATAGGTCACTTTTGGAGCAGTATTGCAAGCAAGTTAAGTTAGCCTAGATAGCCAGAGCATCTGGAGTTCCTCACACTTCAAAAGCTCCTGGGTTTGAATCCTGGGTGTGGCAGGATGTTGTATCTATTATTTTAGATGTTGGGGCCTGCCTGGTCTATCCCCATGGTGTCTTTCCAGATGGCAACTTACTGCATTTATATATTAATTAAGCACAGTACCTTAGTGTGCTTGATATATCACCAGTACAGCATGTTATGCAAGGGCAGAGTCATGAGCATTGAGCCATTGTGGGCATATCAGAGGATGGACCCAAACTGAAAACAAGAAAAAGATTCAGCTTGTGAATAATGAACAAGATATAGTGCTTAGCACACAAAGGAACCTGCACTTGGAGCCATTACCACTTGCATAGAAGTGTTTCCCTTCATTTGGACCTTCAGGGACCTCCTTTTGCATGGTTATATGCTCACCTTAAAATTACCACACACCTGCCAAAGTGGGTGTGTGGTTTGTCTCTTTGTGTGGGACATCATCATTTGGGGGTCCCCTCTGTGGGCATGTTATCATTGTGGGGGGGCTTGCTTTGTGGGTCTTTGGTCTTCATTTGTGACAATACTGTACCTAGAATAAAAAATCATTAGTTAAAAAATTAAAAGTGATGCAAAAAGAGCAGCTTTCACTGCTCTTTTTGCATCATCAGGGGTACATTACATACCAGTATAGAACCACACACCCACTACTGCAGATGTGTGGTTCTCTCCATGCTGCATCATCATTTGTGGGGGTGTTTTTGTTCTGTTGAGGGGTTGTTTCATGGCTCTTTATTTGTGATGATATCTAGAATAAAAAATCATTAGTTAAAAAGAATTAAAAGCAATGCAAAAAGAGCAGCTTTCACTGGTTCTTTTTGTGTTGTCAGGGGTGTGTTACATGCCTTGTATAGATAGAACCACACACCCATGGTAGCAGGTGTGTGGTTTGTCTCTTCATTCATGGGTCTCCTTTGTGGGCAGGCTTGCTGCTTGGGTCTTCATTTATGGCAATACCTAGAATAAAATATAATTAGTTACAAAATTAAAAGCAACACCAAAAGAGCAGCTTTCACTGCTCTTTTTGCACAGCTGCATCTATTAGGGGGGGGGGAGACTCACATTAAATAGTACCACACCCACCACAGTGGGTGTGGTTCCTGGGCTCACTCATTGGGCAGCCTGTCATTTGTTGTTTTGGTTTTGATCTGGAGGAATAGAGGCTACATTAGTATAAAAATTCATGGCAGTGCAAAAAGAGTAGCTTGCACTACTCCTTTGTGCTATTGTATTTACTGAGACAAAACTTACCTTATGACCACACACCCACACCAGCGGGTGTGTGGTTGTGTGGTCATGGTTGTGCAGTCACAGTCATGCACTGTTGCTGCTGCTGTTGCTGTTGTGTCATGGTTGTGTGGTCACTTGCTGGGTGTGGCTGCATAGAGTTTGAAATTCAATGCTGGCAATTGCTGATACTCAAGATGTTAGTGGCATTATGAGTCCCTTAGGCCATAGGGCAACTCCACTCTTTTAAATGGATTTATGATAGCCTTCTAAAGCCAAACCAGTGGAAAGCTTCTCCCCATAGAGGAGTTTGGTGCTGCCCCAGGAATTGCCCCTCTTTTTACATAGCTTCCCTTAGTCATACTTCCTGTATGGAAAGAGCCATGGCAATGCCCAGATAATGTATCTTTTCTACCACTATCTTCTGTCCATCTCATGGAGTCGCAGACTTACAGACTACAGACTACACACTGTGTGACCCCAGCCCTAATGACTAAGTCCACCTACTTTGCCCTTGTGGGCATAGAGACCCCTTCCCTCCAAGAACTACTGACTTTTCAGGCCATATGAAATGGCCTTAGTCCTACAGACTGGACTAACCCATTAGAACCAGAACCTCCTCCATCTTCCGGTTCCTCCCCAATCCTTAATTCAGATACTACTGAATTAACACAAGAAGCACCCAAGCACTGGCACTGCAAGCACAGTACACAATAGTACCAAGCATGTATATTATAAATAAATACTATATAATAAAAATTTGTCCAGGAAAACCCAAAGAAGAGGATGGTAATGAGTCAGAGCTCAATAAGGCATGAGATGGCTAATTACAGAGTGGATTGGGCCACTTCTACACATCAGAATTGGCCCAAATTTGAATATAGTAGTGTTATATATACACTCTACATGGGTGATTAATTATCTCAGATGATTTTTGCATTTTTCAATTTTTCATGCCCTATTTAGGGAATTGAAGGCATGAAAAATTGAAAAATGCAATTGTCATCCAAGATAATTAATCACCCATGTAGAGTGTATATATAACACTACTATATTCAAATTTGGGCCAATTCTGATGTGTAGAAGTGGCCCAATCTACTCTGTAATTAGCCATCTCATGCCTTATTGAGCTCTGACTCATTACCATCATCTTCTTCAGGTTTTCCTGGACAAATTTTTATTATATAGTATTTATTTATAATATACATGCTTGGTACTATTGTGTACTGTGCTTGCAGTGCCAGTGCTTGGGCACTTCTTGAGTATTGGCAATTGCCAGCGTTGAATCTGCATCTTGCTTCCTATCTCTGCAACCACAACAAGCAACCACCCAAAAAGGCAACTGCACAACCATGCACCTGCCACTGTGGGTGTGTGGTCACAAGGTGAGTGTTTTTTCTAGTAGATACAACAGCACAAAAAGAGCAGTGAAAGCTGCTCTTTTTGTGCTGCTTTGGAACATCTTACTAATGTCTCTTTATTTATTTTAGATTGAGGCCTCATCCAATGCATGATGAGAGCCCAAACAGCCATGCAACATATGGAAACATGATGCAGCAATGCAACATCTGGCAACATGACACAGAAATGTGACACACAACAGCATGACACAGCAATGCACCAAATGAAGACATGACACACAGTAATGTGACACATGGCAATGTGGCAAACAAGCATGCGACCATGCCAAATGAGGCCCCCAGGAACCACACACCTGCCATGGTGGGTGTGTGGTACTATATAATGTGAGTCCCCCCCCCAGTAACCACAGGCATGCAAAAAGAGCAGTGAAAGCTGCTCTTTTTGCATGGTCTTTATTGCAACTTGCAAAACCGAAGGCGCTGGATGAAAAACACACAAAAATTTGTGTCAAAAAGTATTTTGACGATTGCTCCTCCAATTCTCATCCGTTTGACTTGCTGTCAAGTGAGATGGACTCTCGTTGATTGTCCGCAGGTGCTCGTAGCATTTATATAGCGAAATTCGAAGATTTGAGATATTCGATTTTCCCTGATTTTATTTTGTTCATAGCTCTGGAACCACAGCGAACTGAGGGAAATAAATTGCATATCCTTCAATCCGACATCTCCCTCTAGGTGCTCAAAAAAGAATCAAGGCGATTGGAGCAATTTTGAGAATTTTGATGGTTTGCCACCTGACGGACAGTAGCATGACAGACAGAATTGCAAAATCTCTTTAACCACCCCATAGACTAAGCCTACCCCTTCTACACCACTCTAGACATCATCCATGGGAAATCTTCGCCTTGCAACTCAACGAAGCAAGCGAAAAGCCCCTCCTACCTCACCTACAAAAGGGAAAAAAGTGATGGCCGTTCCCAATTCCACAAATTTGCACCCCAGACCTGTTCCACACCACAGAACCGATACCGACCTTCTTTCCAATCCTGGACAGGCTAAAAATCCAGGTGATGTCTTTGGTTTGTTGAAACCAATCACGAAAACTACTTCCTTTGTCGGCGAGGACCACACAACCCTCAAAAACCACACATTGGGCAACACCGGAGGTGGAAATGAAGATGAAGATCTATGGGATTCATTGCCCACTAGTGACCAACCTGTGGACGAAGATGATAGCATCAACGACGATGAAGATGAAGGGGAAGTGGGGATTTCGGCGATCAGCTTCGGGGCGGGAGATTTCCAGACATCCACTGACCATACTGTTGAGGGGCACCCAGGTAGGTGCCAAGCCAAACAGCATAACACATCTAACCCATGTTATTACCATTATTATGCCCAGGGCACGAGATCCAGTATGAAATACCATATGGGTCTGAGACCTGCAAGAGCGCCTGGATTGGTGCCAGTGAGACCTGGACCAATTTCAAATGGCGCATTGCAGAGGAAATGGATTGTCCCATTACCCAGTTGAAGTTGGGCTATAAAATCAGCACTGAACCCGTCCGACAGGCAATTCACTTTCTACACAACAAGGACGAGTATGAGACTATGGTATCAGATGTTCTAGTGGCCATGGGTTCTGGGAAATCAAGAGAGATGGGAATTCCCAAAGGCAGGAAGGCAGGAAAACCAATTATTGTCCGCCTTTCAGACCTTCGTGAGAAGGAAGCAAAAAAAACGAAGAAGGTAATGTCCCTGGTTATTCACTTCCCAATAGATGTATTCAACCAATAGAATAATTGAAAATAGGTGACACTTGGGAAGAAATCAGCTGCCGACGAAAATCCAAAAGACGATATTGCCTCTGGTCACTGGAAGTGGGTTGCTGAGTTGCAGAAGAGGCATGCATGTGAGAAACATATGGGGAAGGCATGCTCTGTCCTTCGCAATGGTGATCACTATCAGTTCACTAAGGCTGACATTTCTCTTTGGGGAACACTTCTCGTATGTCCCATAAAATACACCATATTCTATGACAGATATCATGTTTACCTTTTTTTATGATAATAGGCAGCTGGGCGAGCTACCCTTGATACTCCTCCAGATGCCCTCAAAATCATGGATGCTGATCGCTCTCGCCCCAAGCCTATTCCCAAAGAATCAGATACCAAGTCATCCCCGAATAGAGAGAAAAATCCTTGGCCTTTTCCCTTCATGCCCCCATATGGAATGCCCTTTCCATATGGATTTCCATCACTGCCGACTCAGATGTGGCCACCTTCTCCGTATTCAGGAAATCCTGGTCCCTCGTCCACTCCCACTCCAGTCCCAGTACCACAACACACACCTCCTGTTAACCCTACCCACCACTCTCAAGCTCCCAGCCAGCCAAGCTCCGATTTTGATCCCACAGGAGTGATCTATCCATCCATATCTCAGTGGCTGGCCGAACTGGATAAAAATCGCTCTGGGGATCAGGTCCGCTACTCTCAGTATGCAGAAGTCCTCTTGGAACATGGATTTGAAAGCATCTGGGACATCTCAGACACAGATGCTGTTCCCTCGGCGACGATTTCTAGTCTTTCCGGCATGCGCATTGGACACGTGATCTCCCTCCAACGGTTGGCTGCACTCGAGGTTAGAAGGATCCAGCGAGAGCATAAAAAGAGATCTAGTTCTCATGCATGAGATGCCATTTATTTGAATTTTCTGGATAAGCCTTCACTCCCTCATCTATATTTGTCTGTCTCATAATTCTTATTTACGATATGCATTCCTTTGCTTTCTATCACTCTTTTGCCCACTCTCTACAATGATTTGAGCTTCCAGTACTCCAATCTATCCACATTTGCTTTTTTTATATCTGTTCTTGAGTGCTCACACCGGCACTTATAATTTTCTCACTTCCCAGCACCCCTCTGCTTTTTAGCATGCGAATCAATGCTTTGATACTAAATACATGCCAATCAAATATAGCCACAGTGGCGAAACCAGCTACATGCCTCTTCTGGGGTGATACTAAAGACATGTTGATGAAGACGGGTGATCACAGCAATATTTGCATCATCATCCTCATCAAGAGTCATATCTAATCGCATTAGATCTCCATCCCGTCGCACACGAGATTTGATGGTGGAGAAAGATGGTTCAATCGGGCTGTAGTCTGGACTGTATGGAGACAGAAACTCTACTTTATTACCCCTGTGGTTCCGATTATTTTATGGCTCAATCAGTCAAAACAGGCACTCGTACCTCTCCTCAATCATTTGAGTAATCTCATTTGACTTATGGATTCGACAGTTGTCCATCACGATCACAGAGTTTGGTCCAGGGAAGGGATTCATTTGGTCCAACAAGCCTTCAATGAACTCCATAAATAATGGGCGATTGAATGATCCCTCAACAATTTTTAAATGCAGAATCCCATCCATTGACAGGGCAGGAAGGATTGAATATCTGCATGGTTATTATTACTGATATTAGAGGACCTTCATGCAATATATGAACGGGAGACATGCCAGTGCCCCCGGATAAAAAAACATCGTCGGATGGCACGTGTCCCCTTGAGAGACCATGCCTGACCTCGGTAGGTGGTCCGATGATCAAAGGAAGCCTCATCAGCTATGACAAGCTGCTCAGGCTCGTATTGTCCAATCCGGGCAATGAAGCGAGCACGTTTTTCTTCACAACGTTCAAGTGCATTCTTTGTCATCTATGGAGGCCATTTGGTTCAGGATTTTTATCCTAAAATCAATCCATAATACATGCCTTCTTCATACTGAATCCACAGCGGTGTAGTGCTCTCCAGATTGTGGATAAAGATACATCAACACCACACATGGTCCTCAGGCCTTCTTGTATCTGGTCTAGGTATATGTCAGGTCGGTGGTCAATACAGCCAAGGATATACTACGAGTCAAACGAAAGTCAAATCTGAATCAAGGGGGGAATTCCGTGGATTGCACTCACATTGAGATCATCCTCCTGAAGAATGCGGGTCTGCCACCTAGCTGCCGAGGATCAAGCTGCGCATAGGGTTGGCCAGTCAGACGATGGAGGCGGAGAATTCTTTGCACCGAGCGTTCACTTTTTCCCGTGTACTTCGAGATGTCCGCAGTACTGAAAAGATCACCCATTCGCACGATAGTCCAGCACAAGTCCTTAGATATACGGTGGTGGCAATTATAAAAAGACATAGGGCCATCATCCCCTAACTCATGGGCTGCATCATCCATAATGACAGAAGCAGAACAGAGGCAGATGTTTCAGCTATTCGCGCTCTAACCCCAGGAAACCAGCATCCTCAAAATTGCTCCAATCGCCTTGATTCTTTTTTGAGCACCTAGAGGGAGATGTCGGATTGAAGGATATGCAATTTATTTCCCTCAGTTCGCTGTGGTTCCAGAGCTATGAACAAAATAAAATCAGGGAAAATCGAATATCTCAAATCTTCGAATTTCGCTATATAAATGCTACGAGCACCTGCGGACAATCAACGAGAGTCCATCTCACTTGACAGCAAGTCAAATGGATGAGAATTGGAGGAGCAATCGTCAAAATACTTTTTGACGCAAATTTTTGTGTGTTTTTCATCTGGCCCCTTCGGTTTTGCAAGTTGCAATAACTCTTAACTAATGTATAATCTTATATTCTAGGTCACCACTTCCCACATGAACAAATACCCATGCAAGAACCCCCATAACCCCACCCATTGACACCCGAACAAGGGGACCCATACAAACCACCACACATGTGAGCTGGAGTACAGCTCCAGTACCCCACACCTGCTGCAGTGGGTGTGGGGTACTACAAAGTAAGATTTCTTTTCATTTTTTAGTCTTGTGGTGCAAAAAGAGCAGTGTAAGCTGCTCTTTTTGCACTGCTTTAAATTTTTTTTTACTGACATGCATTATTCTAGATTGGGGCCTGTCCAATGCAGGATGATAACCCATGAAATGACAAGAGCCCAAACAGCAACATGCCACACAGCAATGTGACATGGCAACATGATACACAGCAACACAATACACCAATGCAACACAGCAATGGGCCAACAACATGACCACACCAAAGCCCACAGCAATGCACCAAATGAGGGCACAGAATCACACACCCACCCCAGCAGGTGTGTGGTTCTATATCAGGTAAGTCCCTGCCCTCCTCAGTACCTACAGCCATGCAAAAAGAGCAGTGAAAGCTGCTCTTTTTGCATGGTTTTTGATTCTTAACTAATTTAGAAATTTTATCTCACAGGTCTCAATGCCCCCCACAAACAAATACCAACACAAAACCCCTGTGCCCCCCCTGTATCAATGCCCAAACAATGGACACCTGTAGGAACTGCCATATGTATACAGCCTCAGTACCCCACACCACTGCAGCAGGTGTGGGGTACTAGGAGGTATGTTTTATTTTATTTTATTTTTTAAATTTCTTCTTGTGGTGCAAAAAGAGCAGCATAAGCTGCTCTTTTTGCACTGCATTAATATTCAACTAATGTTTCCTTAATTATTTCTTCAGATCCTAGACCAGATCCTGGGTGAACTCCCAAATACAAATCTGTTGAACACTGCTGACGATAACCATGAACAAGCCTGCAAATGAAAACTGGCCCCTTGAGGGAGTGCCCAAATGGAGCCAGTCCCCAATTGGGGCATGTGAACCCCACCCACTGCAGTGGGTGTGGTGGGTATATGCAGGTGCATGACCCACATCAACCATCCCCCCCTGTGGTGGCAGACCCTGGGGGGGATAATATGTATATAATAATAGTAGTAATAATAATAATAATAATAATGATAAATAGTACACAAATAATAATAAATAAGTATATAATCTAGCACAGCCATGGATTGGCCAACAGATGGCCCAAAAACTGAATTGGAATGGCCTGATTTTGGCCATAAGGTTTGGGGGACCTATTAGGTACCATTTTCTGCCCCAAAAGTGGTACCTAAATTAGGTCCCCCATGTGACTGACCAGCCTGGTGGTAAAATTTCCTTCATTCAGTACTTGCATCTTCAAGTTGCCAGTACCAACAGCATAAAATATACATTTGTCAGTGGCAGCAATTGGGCAGGGGTCAATGGAATGATAATTGATAAATTGCTCCTTATACAGCAACATGTGTTGAGTGGCCCCTGAATCATATATTTTGGCACAAGCAGGGGATTTCATCCATTCATTCATTGTTGCCATGATATCTGGTTGTGGCCCAATGGCCTCAATTGTTGCCCATGCCTCAACATCAGCATGTGCAGCTGCTGAAGTGCTTTCCTTAGCACCTGTCCTAGAGTTCAGCAATCCATGAGGTCCCTGCCCTTCCTTTCCTCCCCCTTTCACCCAACAATCTGCTTTGAAGTGTCCCTTTCAGTGGCAATTAAAACACTCAACATTCCTCTGGCCCTTCCTCTGCCCATTGGCATGAAAGGCCTTGTCATTACTCAATTTGGCTTTTCCCTTTTTCAGGGTTCACTGATTGTACTCATCTATCATGAGTCAAATTACCAAATTTGGCATAATAGGTGTGCCACTGAGCTCTGTGGCCACCATAATTGAATTTATTGCATTATTGTAGGAGTTGGGGAGTGATCCAAGTAGGATGCTTCTGTACTCTTCATCCATGATAGTGGCACCCATGGCTGCCAACTGCTCCTTGAGATCAGACAATTTGTTGAAATGCACATGAATGTCATCATCCACACCCAGCAAGTATTCTGCAATTGTTTCCATAGATCAACCAGAATTAATTTTGATTGTCCTTTGTACAGAGCCCAGAGCTGATCCCAGACCTCCTTGGCCTTGAGTCCAGCCTTAATCTGGCTGAATACCATATCCAGGACCAAGTTGGCCACAAGCTGTTTGACCATGGACTTGTCCTTCTTCCATTGAGCCTCTGGCATAAGTCCATTGACCATACCAGCAGTGCTATAGTCTGACATAATCATGTCACTTGTAAGGTGCTCCAGCAGCCCCTTCACATTGAGGGCCCACATAATCTGGTCACAGTATGTGACCCAGTTCATACCATCTGCTGCCAATTTCACAACCTGAATCTTGAATTCATTGCTCATAGTGATCTTTTCTGGTGGTGGAAAAACAGGGGGTAAATGTATTTATTAAGAGAGCAACAATGGGCCCATAACCTTGTGAGAGTCACAGCATTCCAGTAGAATTTCCCCCTGATTACTAAGCAGATGAGAATGAATTTGGATCAATGAGACTCAAGGATTCAAGTGAAATAAGTAGTGGCAGGAAGAACACAAGACAAGTCCTTGGGATTTTTGTGGGCTCAAGCCCATCTTTTATACTATTTACATGAGGCACAGAAACACATAAGATGGGGTAAAACATGAAGTAAAAAGTCCAATTGTCAATGATGGTGGCAAGAAAAGAAAGGGGTAAAAGATTGCCAGTGAAACCTAGCTATAAGATCCAAACAGTAGATTGGTGAATAACAAATGGTGAGGCCATCGACATAGCCTCACAGGGTTGCAGTTGTCTCTGTCAGCACACCCTGTCATTTCTGTAATTCTGTTCACTCCAACACACCTTTGGCTTCCCCTGTTGAAAGACATGGGTGGCAGATGCTGAATACATTACATAATATGTATGTACAGTAGTCAAGTACCAATCAGAATTGGCTGTGGACCCAATCCACTGACACTCCCACTTGCAGCAATAATGATTGGGCAGGGGTGTACCAAATAAACAGAGGAAGGGGGGGGGACAAGATCAAAGGATAGAATAAAAAGGGGGGGTAGACACAACTGGTCTAAATTAGGGGGTGAGGAGAAAAGGATATGCTCCCACTGAAGCAGAAATGAGTTGAAGGAATGAAAATGAAAATTGCTCCCACTTGAGTGAGGAAACAGAAAAGCAGGCAGTAACTCCCACTGGAGAAAATGAGTTTGCATGAGCAAGACAAAAAGGTGAACAGGTAAAAGGAAAAAGGCAGCAAGATTAAGAATTATACTCCCACTCAAGTAAAGACTTGAGTACCATAGATTAATAAATCCCCAACAGTAGCAGGTATCATGAGCTGAGCCCAAACTCCCTTGCACAAACTGGAAGAACAACAGTAGATGTCTTGATGATGTCATGTGCTGCAAGCCAGATATCCAAATCCCCTCCACACACCCTGATCAATGAGCTGGATCCATGACAATCCCCTCACCCAAGCACCACCTCCATCCCACCCAAAAGACCCTACAGTAGGTCACCCAAGAGTTGCAAACCAAGTCCAGAGACTTCCTCATGCATGTCTCAAAATAGTGTTCTGGGTCCAGGGCCAGAGCCCACCCAAACACCCAACTAAATACTCCACCTCACCAACACAGCACAACAGCAATAGAAAAATCCCCCCCAAAAAGGACACAGGTATGATGGTTGCAGTAGACACAGGATACAGGTTCACAGGTAAGGTTGAAATCCCACAAGAGGGGGGTTTCCCCATAGAACAGGTACTCCCAGACAGAAATAGTGGTGCCCCCAGATGGATGACAGGATAATCACACAGTTTAGACATGGAAAAGGAATGAATGACAGGTTTTCAGACACAGTATTGATGTTGTGGACTACAGCTCAGTTCATCCAGACAGTCACAGGTTGGGTCACAGAAGACAAAGCTCTATTGATGCATGGAGCTAGTGGACTTGCACAGTTGACAGTATAGCCCTTAGGAAATGGATGGGCCCATAACCTGTTGAAAGACATGGGCAGCAGATGCCAAATACATTACATAATATGTATGTACAGTAGTCAAGTACCGATCAGAATCAGCTGCAGACATCAGGAAAACCAAGAATGGGTTCAGAGACTTCTGAAGGCTTCAAAGCCTCAGAACCAAAATAAGCATGGTCCTTGTTCTGGCCTTTGAAGCTCAAGCTTCATGCCTTCTGAAGCATTCTGAAGCATTCTGAAGCATTCTGGAGCCTTCTGAAGTGTCTTCATCTCAGCCTTCAAAGCCTTGTGAAGCCTTCTATATTAGTTTAAAGCACTTCTATTTTCAGGTATGGTTGGAAGCATATAGATAACATTTGAGCAGGAAGAACATGGGGAGCATTGGCAAGTAGGGAAAATGTGTAAAAACAGGGCATAGATGAGAGCAGACCAATATCAAGCAGAGATTTGGAAAAGCTAGTCATCATCCAACACCTCATTATTGGAAGAGCCAGGCTCTTTAAATACATATCAGCATGATTTACTACATTTGAATAGGAAGTTAGCAACACTGGGTTTAAAAGTGGTGATTGAAAGAATTACCCAGCAAGTTTAGTCAATGCCACCAATACATTATGTGATGTTTGAATATGTGCAGTATCCTTCATTGCCCACAGGTTCCAACTGTCTACTTGTGAGTTGTAGTGTTTCACCCAAGCCTTTGCAGAAAATTCAGCTGGCACAGATTGTCCATCCTCATGCTCAGTGAGTACTGCCTTGATCTGAACAATGTGAGGGCAGACCAATGGAACAAGAAATGAGATGACCATACTGCAATAACCACAAGGCAAAGAGCTGATATTGGCATGTGTGGCAAGAAACTCTTGAAATGAATGGCTCCTTCACTCTTGTCATTTGAAAAATAGGCTTCATTGAGTACCACTGAGATGCATGGGTGTTCATACAGACCAGAACGAGTCTATTGGAGCATGGTTTGGGTAAATCAGGATCAGCAGGATAATGAATTCCATATAGTGGACATACCTTGCCAAAGTTTTGGCATGGTGTTGGAGGGATAAAATCCCAATACATACATACCTCATCTGGGCCCAACTACCTCCTCAAATGAATCCATATTTTCACATTTCTCTCATATCCACACTCATTATTCCTTTGGCCTTGATATAGTATGGATTTCACATCCCAGGAACTGTGGTCCTTTTACTTTTCCTCCACTCTATATATGAGACAATTACTTGTCCATCCATGGCACTTCAACAGGCCATCCAAATTGTACTTATTCCAAGCCAGTTTAACAAGGCTACAGCAATTCAACTTGCTTACTTTCCTCCACCTATTGTATCACTATCAGCACATCCAATTGCCTCAAGGGTGGTATTTGACCTTGGATTATATAACATGACTCCCACTTTGACTTGCAGACTTGTCACATGTTAAATAGGGGTTATTGCAACACTCTCAAGGAGTAAGTGCAGAATATCTCCCTCAGTTTTGCTCAGATCGACTCATAAAAATAGCGCACAGAAAGCTGTGATCAATACCTATCTAACGGTACCACACATGCATATATTGGATGCGAATTGCACCTTCCAGATTTATTTTACCTTGTACTTCACACTATCCTTCAGTATTTTTCGAATATCTCCATCAGTTTTGATCCGATTCATTAGCAACAACCATTCCTGGAAAGACGCTGAAAATCCGCATCGAATGGTACTAAGGGAAAAATGAGCAGATTAGAACTCGGATTTCTGTAATTTAGTGTCCCCATGTCTCATTTCACTTTTACCTCTGCTTTTCTGATTACTAAAGGCAATTATGGTTCCAGAACCCTGTATCTGATATAGGGTACATCTAGGGTGACCAGTTCCACCTTTCCCTAAGGGAATTTGCTCAGTAGGAGAGGAGGAATACCTTGGTTAAGCCATATTCCCCTATTCTGACTTGATATTGGAATACCTCCCTCAGTTTTGAAGATTTTGACTTTATTTCTTTTTCATCATTTTCACCTTAATCCCACCTTTCTGTCAGTTACCATAGAATTTTTCTGTGATGTATATTAAGTCCAGGAGATGCAAATTTCTATGGTCTTTCCCCCCATCCCCAGTTGAAAGGCTAGTTGAACTGCTGCTGGTGTCAGGGTAAATTCCACAACTCAACCCCCACTAATCACACTTTTGATAGCTCTCAAGAGGAGGACCTAGAGTGTGATTCCCCAATTTAACAACCCCTTCATTTATTGTCTGGATAGGCTCAGTCTATACAGGACAATTTCACCCATCCAAAGACCTCCCTCCCCTCAGACCCTAATGTTCAGATTGGCCCTGTGATCCCCTCTCTTCATCCTCACTTCCATATTGCAGACTGTGGCTGGATTCAACCTCTGTTTCCTGCTTACAATGGTAGTTTCCTTTGGCCAAAGCAAGGGCAACTTTGTCCTTGACATCCTTTTGGGGAACATTGACAAGACCATAAAATGATAGGACCAACTTTTGGGCAGCCTGCTTGAAGTGGTTGTGGAAATGTGAATGGGATGCCATGATCTGGTTGGTGATAGAATAAATCTCCAAAATGCATATTTTATGATGAACTTACATTCTTGTGGAATTCTGCTGACTTCTTGAAGGATGGAATGCTTGGGTTTTCATGGCATGCAATTGCAAATGCATTGTTTACAAGCATATATTGTTCACTCATGCTTGCCCATGGGTTACTTATGAGTAGGGCAAGGCAGTAGAGAGATTTGGTTGCCTTGCACATGAGTTGGTGGTCTTGTTTGGTAATGATATACTCAGTATTTGCAGGGGTTGCTGATTGAGACAGTGATGAGTCTGAGCTCAATGGATTCATCCCAGCATGTGAAACTTGAAGCCTTCCTTGGATCTTTTTCTAATAGGAATGGGGTGAGGGAATGAATTGGCAATGAGTAGGCTTACATGGAGTTGAGTCTGAGCAGTGGGTGGAAGAGAAAGATGAACTTTTGATGACTTCAGCAGCTCAAGAGTCCTCTGCAAAGGTACAAATGATTTGGGTGTAGACTCCCAGGCCCCCAGGATACAAATACTCAATGTCATGGACAACAAAGACTTTTTTATTATAGACTCACAAGACAAGGTTTCTTCATGACAGTGAGATGCTCAGTATCAGCATTGTCAGAATCAAATTCACTGGCACACTTGGGCAGTGGGTGACCTATAAGTTCCAGGCCATATCCTCCCTCTGATTCAGGACTGGCATCCTTGCCAAGGCTGGTGCCATTGTTGGCACTATTTCCATGATCATCCACCAGATCAATTCTGTCACTGTCATAAGCAGAGAAATGCATATCTGGATCTGGGGGTGATAGCCTCAAGTGGTTGTCCATGGCTTCTGAGAATATCTCATCATCACTACTGTTGATGTCAGAGGTGGCATTCTCAATGTTGATATTGACTCCTGTGAGAGACAGGTCAACCCTACTACTGTCATCACTCATGACTTCAGTTGATGAAATCTCAGTAGGATCATCACCTATAAATACCCCAATACTATGAATGAACTCTATCATGATGATGGGATGGCTTACCTTGTTTCATTTCTTGCTCCCCTGCCACATTTGGCTCATCCTAGTCATGGAAAATGTGAGGAGTGATAGAGAACAGAACCCTAAGACTCACAGGGTTGATGAGAAAATATTTGAAATGCATCTTCTAAGCTCATTTGTGTCAGGGACTTTTGGATCATATACAGTGAGAATACATACCTCTTTCTTCAAGTGATGAGAAGAAGAACTGGTATGTGCAACTCTTGGAGTTCTCTGGGCCTTGGGTTCCAGTTTAAGAGAGGCAGTGGCTATCTCAATATCTTCATGATGGCATTGCTCATCTTCTTCAGCTCTTCTTTTCATGATTGCTTCATTGTCCCATCAGATTTCTAAATCCCTCTGGCAGAGAAACAGAAAATTCACTTCACCTGAGACATCTGAACCAGTGCCACCCAGCTGGGGCCCACCAGCTTTACTGAGGTTTGCAATAGCTTTGTGATGCTGGATGGGGGCTGGGACTTCTGAGTTGTTTGGGTCAACACAGATGGGCCTAGTACTACCAGTAGACAGGCAGGTGACCCTGTTGCTGGGAGGGGGTGTAGAAACAGAAAGCCTGCGACGCGGGAACCATAATCGATTGGTTGAAGGTAGTGTATACATGGAGTAAGAGGACCGGAATGCTGCTGCAACGCGGGAACCATAATTGATTGGTTACCGAGTCGCAAGGTCTGCATGACATTATATAGATGAAGAGAAACAATGCGTGTACACACAAAGAGAAACAATGCGTGCTTTGGTGTGCATCTGGATGAGGTGCATTTTGCCACGGAAGTGGTGTGCAATGAGGAAGAGGTGGCGGCGGACGTTGCGGTAGTGGCAGTGTCAGAGCGTTTTGCCATAACACGCCCCCTCGCTCTGACTACTGACAGGTACTAGGTGTCACGATTCAGGGGGAGGTGTGTCAGCCCCACCAAGGATTGGAAGAGGCGGACTTTGTGCTGGCCGAGGGGCTTGGTGAAGAGGTCCGCAGGATTGTCAGCAGTGGAGATGAATTTAAGGTCGATGGAACCATCGGTAACACACTGGCGGATGTAATGGTGGCGGATGTCAATATGTTTGGTGTGGGCATGATTAACAGGATTTTTGGCAAGGAGTTGGGCACCGCGATTATCAATGAATAGAGTGGTGGGGGAGGTAATGTCCTGATCCAAATCCAGCAGCAAGTGGCAGAGCCAGATAAGCTCTTTGGCGGCTTCCGCAGCAGCGATATATTCTGCTTCGGTGGAGGATTGAGCAACTGTGGCTTGGCCTTTGGAGCTCCATGAGACCGGGCCACCCGACAGGGTGAACACATAGCCAGAGATGGATTTGCGAGTTGTCGGGTCCATAGCATAGTCGGAGTCAGTGTAACCAAGGAGGTTTCCACCGTCAGATCAGAAGGTAATGCCATAGTGGATAGTGCCAGCAAGGTAGCGGAGGAGGTGCTTGAGAGCGGTGACATGTTTAGTGCCCGGACGAGAGGAGAATCTAGACAGTGCAGCAACAGCATAGGCAATATCAGTGGCGGGTTCCAGTCATCGCGTACATCACGGATCCAATCACTTCAAGGTACAGAAAATTGCGAGCAGCATCAACCTCAGCATCAGTTGCAGGCTCCAGTACGATTTTTTCTGGAAGGGGGGTTGAAGTCGGTTTGCAGTCAGCCATTCCAAATCGGGTGAGTACTGTTTTCAGATACTGTGACTGGTCAACAGTGAGGGTTGAGGTTTCGAGGTTGTAGTGAACATGCATCCCGAGGATCCAGCGTACAAGTCCGAGGTCAACCATTTCGAAGCAGGACTCCAATTCGGTAATGATATGTTGCATCGGAGTCGTATTATTGTAGCCAATAAGCAGGTCATCGACATACAGGGATATGACAACATAGTCGTCATTTCGGTGTAGCAGGTAGATGCAGTGGTCGGCTTGTGTGCGGGTGAACCCCAAGGTGAGAAAGAAGGTGTCGATAGTGGCATACCATTCATGTCCCCCTTGCTTCAGGCTGTATAAAGCTTTCTTGAGCTTCCAAACCCAGGTCTCCTTTCCTTGTTCCTCATAGCCCTTGGGCTGGCGCATAAAGATATCTTCCTTGAGGATGCCATGAAGGAAGGCGCACTTGACGTCCATGTGACAGATTTTCAGGTGGTGCTGAATGCAAAGGGCAAGGAAGACTCGGATAGCAGCAGACTTGACAACCGGAGCAAAACTTTCAATGTAGTCGATATTTTCCCGTTGTCAGTCACCACGAGCCGTCAAGCAAGCTTTGTAGCAGGTAATCTGTCCATGTTCATCATGCTTCCGGCGGAGTACCATTTTATTCCCAATGAGGTTTGGGATGCTGATAGTGTCAGGGTTTATGAGGTCATAGACATCAGCCTTTCGGATAGAGTCGAGTTCAGCATGAATAGCAGCATCCCAGAGATGGGATTCTGGTCCAGCAAGTGTGTCATCGGTGCAGGGTAGGTCAGGAAGTTCGGTATCAATATCCAAGGTATCATCCGCCCCCTTGATGTGGGCAGTGCTTAGAAGGCTGATGAGCTCCTGGGCGAGATTGGCCTGTAGGGAACCCTCAGGTGCATCCTTGCGAACGGTGTGTCATAAAATGCCATAACGACCATAGTCATCAGGCTCAAGGTGCTTTGGGGCTTTGATGGAGTGATGATCACGTAGCCTGGGTAGGGGTGCAGCAGGAGGAGGAAGGGCATCTGGAAGGTCGGGGGGAGGATCGTGTAGGGAGGGCTCACTGGCTTGGTCGGCAGGTGGTCGGTTGGCATCCTCACTGGGTGGGCCCTCAGGGGTGGTAAATTCGACGTCAGGGTGTGGGAGAGCGGTTTCAACAAACAAGGGGGAGTGGCTAGTGTATGTGCGGTGCGTAGCTGGGTCCCAGAACTGGTATCCGCTGACACCTTCTGGGTACCCCAGGAACTTTACCTTCCAAGCTCTATCACCCAATTTTTTTGCTCCATCACCTTTGGGAATGTGGATGTAAGCATCACAATAGAAGACTCGAAGGTGCGAGATGTCAGGTTTGCGGTTGTAGAAGGACTCGAAGGGAGTGATTCCGCCATTTGAGGATATCATGGTGCACTGATGACAGTAAGTGGCAGTGGCCAAGGCTTCGGCCCAAAGTCCTTGAGGACAATCCATGTCCTTGAGCATGGCCCGAACCTTATTCATGAGTGTGCGATTCATCCGCTCTGCAACACCATTTTGCTCAGGAGTACCAGCAACAGTGTGCTCAACTTGGATTCCGTGTTCAGTGTAGTAAGTCTCCAGCTCAATATTGATGTATTCGCCTCCATTATTGGTGCATAGGATGCCAATGTGACGTCCAATCGAGTTTAGGAAGATTTTGTCCATTTTGATGAACCAAGGTGTGAAGTTGCTTTTATGTTTTAGGGAACGAGTCCAGACCATTCCAGATTTGTCATCAACAAGTGTGGCAAAGTAAAGGTTGCCTCCAAGGGACGGGATGTCCATTTCACCGCAAATGTCTGAGTGGATGCGGCCAAGGATGTCGGACGCATGAGTGTGACCGATGTCAAAGGGGAGGCGAGTCATTTTGGCCATAATGCAGGATTCACAGGGAGTGTCACTGACTTTGTCAAGGGGAATTCCATCAACTCCATCGACAAGTTTGTGGCGCAGCATATCCTGTAGGGTGCGGATACTCGGATGGCCAAGACGCTTGTGAAGAAGGTCTAGGGAGGGGGTGGGGTGGGTGGTCTGCAGGGCCTGGGGTGATATGGCGGGTGGTGAGGAAGGGAGAGACAGGGCTAGGTGAGTGGGCTGAAGGTGCAGCTGGAGTAGTGTTCCATGTTCACAGGATTCTGCGATGATTTTTCCAGATTTCGTGTGAATAAGGCATTGGTTGCCTGTGAATATGGCCTCGTGCCCTCGATGCATAAGGGTGCGTATTGACAGCAGGGCATTCATTAGTTCGGGGACGTGCAGGACCTGGGCAAGTCGCAGGGTGATGTCATGGCCACTGACAATTCCAGGCAGAGATACTGGGCCCTCCCCATAGGCAAGAATGTGTGAGCCATTGGCAAGGTGCACCTTTCGAGGGATTGGGTAAGTCTCGTATGAGGTGAAGTCGGTCATGGTCGGGGCCATATGGTCAGAGCATCCAGAATTGATAACCCATGTTGATCGCAAAGGAGGTGCAAGATTGGCTTTGGCAGTAGCTGCATACATTTCCACTGGTTCGGAGGGAGGACTGGCTGTGGCAGTGGCCATCATCACATCTGCTTCTCCGTCAATGGCATGAACAGTGACAAGGTTTGCCTGTCCCTCCTTCCCACTCACAGAGGTTTTCTCGGGGCATTTGGCTTTTACATGGCCAGGTTTTTTGCAGGTATGGCAAGTGGCTGTCTTTAGCCATTCCTCATACTTTTCCTTCTCCTTGGGGGTTTTTGGTGGACCACGTTTGGTTCCCGGTATTGACCTGCAGGGCGGCTGATGAACCTTTTGAAGATGAGTCTGCAACAGACTGCTGTATGCGGGTCTCTTCGTCCATTAGTGCCCCCTTGACGTCATCCAATGTCACTGATGTGACACCCGTGAGTAGTGTGGTACGGATGACATTGTACGAGGCTGGCAGCCCATGGAGGAGGGCAAGGGCCAGGAGAGTGTCAGGAATGGGGGGCCACCGATGGGACCAGATGTGATATAGTCAGCAGCAGCAGTTTCAAGAGCGGCAGCAAAGTTGGCAATGGATGTGAAGCTGGAGAGGGAGGAGGAGAATATTTTCTGGGCAGCGTAGAACTGAGCAGAAAGGCCCTTTGGTTCGTACATGCGGCACAATTTATTCCATGCAACAGAAGGAATTTCGTCGTGAGCGATGTGGGATTTCACAGCTGGTTCACAGGTGAGGATGACGTTGTACAAGATGTTGATGGTCGCCCTTCTCCCAGATCTCCATCTTCGATTCATACTGTGGATCATCAATTAGAGTGTCATCGGCACCAATGGTTTTCGCAGCAGGTGGGGTGGCATTTTTCCCTTGGATCCAGGACCATTGTCCAGCATGACAAATGACGAGATGCAGATCAGCAGCCCATGTGGCATAGTTCTCACGGCCACGAAGCTTCGTGACAGATAGCTTGGCAGATTCAGTCATGGCGACTGGTCAAGTAGAGTGCAAGGTGGCGACAAAGGTTATAGCTGGTGGTGCTTTTCAGTAGGGCAATGGGCCCATAACCTGTAGAAACGGAAAGCCTGCAATGCGGGAACCATAATCGATTGGTTGAAAGGTAAGTGTATATACATGGAGTTAAAGGAGGACGGAATGCTTGCCTGCGACGCGGGAACCGTAATCGATTGGTTACCGAGTCACAAGGTCTGCATGACATTATATAGATGAAGAGAAACAATGCGTGTACACACAAAGAGAAACAATGCGCGCTTTGGTGCGCATCTGGATGAGGTGCGTTTTGCCACGGAAGTGGTGTGCAATGAGGAAGAGGTGGCAGTGGATGTTGCGGTAGTGGCAGTGTCAGAGCGTTTTGCTGTAACAGGGGGGATTGATGTCAGTTTCTTTGGCACCTTTGTAGACCCTAGTGTCTTAGTCAGAGGAGCTGAATCAGGTTTCCCACTCTCCTCATGCTTGGCACTGGTCTTGTTCCTTCATGGCATGTTGGTGGATGAAGGTGTGGGGGTGAAAAAAAAAAAAAAGGTAATGCCTGTGCCAGATCAAATCTGGCCTATACAGTTGACCCAATGGTATGGTCACAAGCCTAGCCAGGTTGATCATTTTGGTCTTGCACAGTAAATCCCACACCTGATTCTCATGACTGTCACCACCACAATCTGGCATGGCACTTAGGATAGATGCACTATTTCAGTTATATTTGGCATATGGAATTCACCCTAGACCCAGAGTAAGTAACTGTACTTCCGACCAGGACAAGGGCAAAGACATCCAATCTTCTTGCTCCCAGCTCTTTAAATACATTCCACCTATCAATAAGAATATCCAGTAGAGGTGGGGAGATATGAGAAGTATGCAGAACAAGAAATGAAGTGAAAATATTGAAAACTGAAGGAGATATACAAAATTTATGTGAAACCAAGGGATTTAGGCAAACAATGGCCATTGCTCCCATTTATTTGGGCAGATTAACTTTGAAAAGGGTGGAACTAGTTGTCCAGTAGAATAGAACTGGTGGATTTCCATAATTTTCAATTTGGGAAGGGATATTGATGTTTATAGACATCATCTGGAGAATGTGTATTTTTTATCCTTTCTCTTTTACTGTGGAGTTTTTGGATGGATATGGTTCACAGATCATGGGAGTTCTTATTTCAAGGTGATTGGAAAAGAATTGGTAGAGAAAATTGCAAAATACTCCTTGAGAGTACCAGACATGCAATAAAATCATTCTGGAAGCAGGAGTTATAATGAGCCTGGCCCATATTTGGTACCATTTGATAGGCATAATTCATAGCTTTCTGTGCACTATTTTCTTGAGAGGAATGGATAAAAACTGGCAGAGAAATTCAACAAATACTTGAGAGTGGCACATTTGAGCCCTATTCATCACATGACTAATCCACAAGGAATGAGCTCCCACAGTGTGGGCATGCAAACTGCTGGGTTACATAATAGAATCTGCAAGTTGGAATCAAAGACCCCAAGCTCCTGTTGTACAGACACACAGACTGCCAGGTTAGATCATAAAATCCATTGGGTCAAAGGCTCTGAGCTCCTGCTATGGGCACATGGACTGCTGGGTTACATAATAGGGGGCAACAGTTTGAACTTGCTGGCTGTTGAGTTGAGTCTTGGGGGCAACAAATGAATGTGTGATGAGCATTAAGCAAGGGACTTCAAGCCATCACTGAATGCTCATCCCACATTCATTTGCTGCCCCACAGCCTCTGAGTTCAAACTGTTGTCCTCTATTATATAACCCAGCAGTCTGCATGCCCATACAGCAGGAGCTGAGAGTCCTTTGATTCCAATGGATTCTATTATGTAACCTGGCAGTCTGTGTGCCTGTACAGCAGGAGCTTGGGGCCCTTGATTCCAACTTGTGGATTCAATTATATAACCTGGCAGTCAGCATGCCCACACTGCAGGAGCTCCTTCCAACTTGTGGATCCTATTAACCCAGCAGTCTACATGCCCACTGTGGGAGCTCATTCCAACTTGCAGATCCTATTAACCTGGCAGTCTGCATGCCTGGACTGCAGGAGCTCATTCCAACTTGTGGATCCTATTAACCCAGCAGTTTGCATGCCTGCACTGCAGGAGCTCATTCCAACTTGCAGATCCTAATAACCTGGCAGTCTGTGTGCCCACACTGTGGGAGCTCATTCCAACTTGTGGATCCTAATAACCCTGCAGTCTGCATGCCTGCACTGTGGGAGCTCATTCCTTGTGGATTAGTCATGTGATGAATAGGGCTCAAATGTGCCACTCTCAAGTATTTGTTGAATTTCTCTGCCAGTTTTTATCCATTCCTCTCAAAAAATAGTGCACAGAAAGCTATAAATTATTCCTATCAAATGGTACCAAATATGGGCCAGGCTAATTATAACTCCTGCTTCCAGAATGATTTTATTGCATGTCTGGTACTAGGAGTATTTTGCAATTTTCTCTACCAATTCTTTTCCAATCACCTTGAAATAAGAACTCCCATGATCTGTGAACCATATCCATCCAAAAACTCCACAGTAAAAGAGAAAGGATAAAAAATACACATTCTCCAGATGATGTCTATAAACATCAATATCCCTTCCCAAATTGAAAATTATGGAAATCCACCAGTTCTATTCTACTGGACAACTAGTTCCACCCTTTTCAAAGTTAATATGCCCAAATAAATGGGAGCAATGGCCATTGTTTGCCTAAATCCCTTGGTTTCACATAAATTTTGTATATCTCCTTCAGTTTTCAATATTTTCACTTCATTTCTTTTTCTGCATACTTCTCATATCTCCCCACCTCTACTGGATATTCTTATTGATAGGTGGAATGTATTTAAAGAGCTGGGAGCAAGAAGATTGGATGTCTTTGCCCTTGTCCTGGTCTCAAGTACAGTGACTTACTCTGGGTCTAGGGTGAATTCCATATGCCAAATATAACTGAAATAGTGCATCTATCCTAAGTGCCACACCAGATTGTGGTGGTGACAGTCATGAGAATCAAAGATGGGATTTACTGCTGAAAATTGACTCAATGACTCTACACCATACCCACTATCACAGCATTACTTTTTCCCAGCTCTCACTTAATTATGGTTGCTGAAGTTAGGTTACAAACCTTGGAAACCTGAGTTTGAACCTGAACCTGACCTGTGGTCAGGTTCAGGTTTTGCCCTCATGGGTGAAGTCAGGTTGAGGTTAAGTTCAGGTTTTGGGCCCCCAGGTTTTCAGGTTTAGGTTAGGTTCAGGTTTAACCAAGGTTCAAACCTGAAATCACAAGCCCCTTCAGACATGAGAAATACCTGAGCTGTACACTGATTTAAACCATAATCAAGAATGAGTCATCAATTCTGCCAAGTTCCAGAATTATGTAAGTAGTTTTCTTAGTGGAGAGATATGTCACTTTGAAGTGAAGTTAAACATAAAACCTCATGCAAAGTTACATTGACTATACATAGTCTATGTATAGTCAATGTAAACTTTGCATGAGGTTTTATGTTTAATTTCACTTCAAAGAACATATTTCTCCACCAATGAACCTGTTTACATAATTCTGGAACTCACCAGATTGATGACTTGTTCTGGATTATGATTAAAATCAGTGTTCAGCTCAGATATTTCTCATGTCTGAAGGGGCTCATGATTTCAGGTTTGAACCTGAGTTAAACCCTGAACCTAACCTGAACCTAACCTAACATAGGTTTTTCTTCAGGTTAGGTTCAGGTTTTACCAATTGAGGAGATTCAGGTTTTGGTTAAGTTCAGGTTTTGCTCAAATGGGGCAAAACCTGACCTGAACCTGACTTTGGCAACCATAGATTAATGCACCACTGTGGTTACTGTCACCATCTTCTGAGCTCAGCTCATGGCCTTGCAAGCCATATTGCCCAGACTCCTCCTTGTCAACAGGCATGCCTACAAGAGCTCAAGCATGAAGGTACTGGTGTCAATACAGACATACAGGATCTCATAAATGGTGGAGTTGAAAACTTGCAGCACAGTCAGCCACAAATGTAGGTCTAGTTAGATATTACAAGCCTTGCATTTATATAGTCTAACTAGAGGTTTTGATGCTGGGGCCCCTGGGGCCAGCTAACCTGATTTCTGTGATTCAGGCAGGGGCCCCCAGGGGCCCCTGTGTGGGACTTAGAATGGCCACAGAACCTCAATATATTGGGTTTGGCATTTTCTTCAGTCACCTAATCTCAGACTTGCACAGTGGGCCATATGCACTTATCCCTCTAAGTCCCACACAGGGGCCCCTGCCTGAATCACAGAAATCAGGTTAGCCAGCCCCAGGGGCCCCAGCATCAAAACCTCTAGTTAGACTATATAAATGCAAGGCTTGTAATATCTAACTAGACCTACATTTGTGGCTGACTGTGCTGACTGAGATGCCCAAGGGCACCAAAGCATGGCTCAGTGAGCAATTGTGCTTTATAGTATGCCCGCTGAGTAAATTGTTTGCATATGTTAGAGCCCCAGCCAGGTGTTGCATGAGGGAATAACAATGGGTACTGTAGTGGCTCATATAATGAATGTAATATATGTACTTTTGTAGGTGTACTGTCAGCAGCATGCTGCACATACAACTGGCATGGACCAGGTTGTGGAGCATTCCCTGTATGATATAATGCCACAATCTCTGATGTTGCTGGAGGCTTGTCAAGAATCTCAATATATGCATGATCTGTTGCTGGCTCAAATGCAGTAAAATTAGTGTAGATACAGTAGAGAGGATTATATTGCTGAATGTCTGAGCGAACAGCATCAACCATGTGCAGAGGGACCCCCTGGGCTTGGGCAGCATGGACTTGAGCTGCAGGGTCATAGAGAAACCAATGAGATGGGTGGTCCACTTGTTCAATTGGGAACATGCAATGATATGTTTGCCCTGACATCACCAGCCAGTAGGTACCCCCTATTAAGTCAACAGATGATACAACCCATAATTTAACATGGGGAAGGGAGAGACTCACCTTTGTACTCTGTGAACCCATCAGTGGTAACACCTATTGCACTGAAGTTGAATAAATAATTGAGCTCTTGAGAATGGGCAGAGACTAATGAGGCTGTGACTCAGCAGACACCTGGAGGGGGAGAAGACTATATTAGTACCTAATGAGGCCATGACTATATATAGTGTTATAAGTACTATGCTGGAGTGGTGGGTGAATGGTTCTGGACTTTACCTCAGCAGACACCTGGAGGGGGAGAAGACTGAGGGAAAGTCCACTGGCAGTTTCCGGATTGTGTTATGGCTCAATAGAGACCTCATTAGGTGAAGCATCAATCAGGCCCTGAAGTCAAGACAGAAGAGGCAGAAGGCATGGCAGGACCTTGAGCCCACCCTTACAACACCAAGTGGTGGCCTCAGATGTTGAAATGGGTGGTTATTGGCTATGACGTATTCATATCATGTGCCAAATTTCAGCCTCCCTTTTCTTTGCTGTTCCAGCCCATTCTAGGGCCACCCCTTTTTTACTATATATAGCATAGGTACTGCATGTAAACCCCCACTGGTTTGTACCTCTGCAACACACACAAGGTTCTTCATTCCACAAAACAAACCAGTGAACCTCTGGGCTGTAATCTGTGGCAGTCAACACTGTGTCCATGAACTGGTTGTTCCATTCTCAATCTGTGCAATTACTGTGCCTGGGAGTACCTGTCCTATAGGGAAACCTTTGCTCATACCTGGGATTATCCTCCAGCCTGCATTTGAGGCCCCTTGTCTGGATACATCCTGTGTCCATCATGACTGTTGGGACTGTTGTACCCATGTGTTCTTTCGGGGATCTTCTATTGCCATTGTGGCATGTTCAAGAGGTGGAGTTTTCTTTATGTGGGTGTTTGGGTGGGCTCTGGCCCTGGACCCAGAACACTATTTTGAGACATGCATGAGGAAGTCTCTGGACTTGGCTCACGACTCTCAGGTCTTTTAGGTGGGATGGAGGTGGTGCCTGGGCGAGGGGATTTCATGGATCCAGCTCATCAATCAGGGTGCACAGAGGGGATTTGGATATCCAGCTCATGGCACACAACATCATCAAGACATCTACCATTGTTCTACTGGTTTGTGTGAGGGAGTTTGGGCTTGGCTCATGGTACCTGCTACTGTTGGGGATTTATCAATCTATGTGGGCCCAGCTTGCTGTTTCAGGATGTGCATGAGGGGATTCAGATTTCCAGCTCATGGTTCTTGACATCATCAAGACATCCGCCATTGTATTTCCAGTTTACAGTTCATGCGAGGGGATTTGGATATCTGGCTTGTGGTACACAACATTATTTTCAGTTTCCAGTTCACACAAGGGAGCTCAGTAAGCTCAGCTTGTGGTCCTCCTACTGAGGGGTTCATTTTTCGATTTCAGTTCACATGAGGGAGTTTTTTGGACTCAGCTCATGGTACCTGCTATTACTTGGGAGCATTTTTTCATTTTCAGTTCTCAGTTCATGTGAGCACCTCGGTCAGCCACTTGGGCTGACCTCAAAAGGAGTACCATTTGAGGTCATTTCACTGGCCTAATGAGGGCTAATTTTCTTTGATGTCAATTGACAATCATCAAATTTGACCTTAGTGATTTGTCCAAAATCAATATTACATAGAGCGATACCTTATCTCTAAATTATAGTGTGGATTATAAGGCCATAGTTAAAAATGATTATTTATTAAGGTTGCTCTAATCCTGTACTTAACAAAATCTACCAAACAAAATCTATGGAACAAACTTAAACAAAAAGGAAATTAAGGGTGGACTGGATGAGAGCAACATGCTCATAAGAGCCCAGCAGGAGTGCCCAGTAGTAGATCCTGATTCTCGAAAATATCCAGGCCTGGGAACTGTGAGAAATCAATGTCAACATTGGACATTGGAAAGTCATTTATGTCCATAGGCATAAATTCGAAGGTTGAATGATATGTAGATGATGCCACCAAGGTCACATCAACATCAGCCATTGGGGGCCCATAGTGCCAACTCCAAACACGGGCAATGGGGATGGTGGAGTAGAGGTAGATGACAATGCTGGGCCTATTGAGTGAGTGGACATGGCCTGAGGGCCCTCATCTTCATCTTCTATGATCAGATTTGAGACCACCTTCTTCCTCTTTGCCCCCCTTCTAGTTCCACTCCCATCTGTGACCTCATTTTTCCTCCTCCTCTTGGGGTTTGGCCTAGTAGTCCCATCAGCCCCATCATCTGGATTTGGATCCCCTGAAGTTCCACCTTGCTCAGATGGAACAGACCCATCTTTAGCTGATGGTTTCTTCTTAGCAACCTCACCCTCCCAATCTGCAACACATAATGTCAAGTCATCACTATTATGGACAAGCATCATTGTCGGCTGTAGAGCCTGATCTTCTGGTGGTTCAAGCCATTTCACAGTGAGATGTTTGTTATCATCCGCAGTGAACAGTCGGTTCCACAGGTTGGTCCAGTGCTCTGTTCATACAGAAGAGACAGTAAATCCAAGCATATCAGGAAACTCTCAGGTCGCAGGCCAGTTTTTGATCCATAGGTGATGTCATATAAGGAATGCAGGGATCATGCCCCAAGGAAACTTTGATCCAACAGTTGCTCCACTACATTCCTCAAAAAGCCATGTGAGCTCAGCTGTACACACAGTCCACTTGGCATGCATGTCAGGGGGCATCCACTTTGGAGCTTGTGTTGGCTGTATTCCCATTAGCCCCTCTGTGGCAATGATGTACAAATGAATTTTCAGTAGAAGTGATGTTTGGACTGGTAATTCTGCTTTACACCATTTTTGCATGGCACTCATCCCACACACCATTGTGTTATGTTTGGATGCAGCAACATCAGGATTCCCAGATATGATGATGTACATAATGTGCATATTGAGCTTGGCACCCCATTTAACATCGTCGGACCATCTCTTGTTCAGGCTCTTCATCTGGCTCCCTAACTCAGCTGCATTCAATGAGATCTTCTGGGCAGTCACAACTTTGTGTTTCGTGTGCTCTGCTACCAGCTCCTTCGCCTTTTGTTTCCATGCCTCAGATTGTGACCCCCCATGTTTGGAAATGAGGGCAAGATACATCTGCTTGATCACCTCTGCCACATATTCATGATGTGATCCTGGAAAGGCCGTGAATGTTAGAAAGATGTCTGGAGTGAAGAGAGATAACATATTACTTACAAGTTGCCTTCTCAGGATCTTCAGGAAATGCATTCTGGTATGCATTCCATGCATTTCCACCAGCCTGCCACTCCTTAGTGGCAATGACCAAATTCGCAATCCACATCATGGCATCAAGAGGACGTTCCCAGGCCTTCACACAATGCCTAAGACCTGCCATCAGGTCATTGGCAAGACCCTTGACCTCTAGCACTTGTTCCTGGGTGAAGCGACCCCCTGTCATCATGGAGGACACAACCTCCTCATCCAGATCATCATCATCATCATCATTATCACCATTAATGAGATTATTGATGTCCTCTTGATCTGCTGCAGATGCATCAACAAGATCATCTGCATAGTCTTGATCTGCCACAGGATCATCACTGTCGGACTCTGTACCCATCATCTGACAAAAACAATGGATGCTCAGGGGCATTTATTTCATCCTCCAGAGCTCCGTCATCGACCATGGGAAAATGAGCCAGGGATGAAGATGTTGCAACGATTGGGGAGGGCAATTTAGTTTGTGTGAGAGGGCAAGAAAACATGAGTGGTGGGGGACTGGAAGCACAAGACGATAGTGGAATAGGGACCAGAGGTGAAGGATGACAAGAAGCTTGGCTTTTTGTGCCTTGTTGTGTAACTTCATCTAGATGCTTTGCACCATGAGGGGGGCCAGTACGCTCCTTGAAGGCAGCTTGGCAAGGGCGAGACCTTAGTTCTAGCTCAACAATGGCACAGTTAACACAGGGTGGAAGGGGCAGCTGCTCTGACGAGTCAGCTATGTGTTGAGATTTATTGGACCCAGGGCCTCTAGGTTTCTTGTAAGTTTTTGAGTTTCCCATGCTTAGGAGAACAGAGCGAGGGTAGGGAGGTCAACTAAGCGAGTTCCCTGAACAATCAACCCATGTTCTTATTACTTGAGGGGGAGCAAAAGCAAAGAACACAAAAAAGTATGTTCCGGACAATCAACTCGTAGTCCTGGTGCTTGAGATAGAGTGAAAGTGAGCAATGCAGAAGTGCGCCCCAGACAATCAACTCTTGTTTTGTCCCTTGTACTTGTAATGGAGTAAAAGCTGAGAACACACTGGAGCATGTTCCTAGGTGATCAACTCCCTGCTTATTAAGAAAGCAGATTTGAGAACGCAATGCAGGCCAACTGAAAAGCCCTCTCCAAAGCAGGTATGAAAAACAAACACAACAGCGTGTGTTGTTTGCTGTCTCAAAGCCAGCTGGCCAGCTGGTCATGGTGTGGTTGTGGTTCGGTGAGGAAACTGCCGACTATGGAAGCAAAAACAACTCAACACCAACACAGTCGGTCTAAACAAGTAATTCATTAGGCATATGTTGAAGTAAAGATGAATACATAACGAACAGTTGAGCTGTTACAATTATTTTTCACATCACAGGTAAGTAGCCATGCAGAGGAAAGGGGTGCTTGTGAGATAGTGAGAATGAGGGGAAAAAGTCGCCCTTCTAGATTACACATTTTGAGTCCCAGCTCAACACTCTCCTCTCACTTGAAGGTCATTGTTCCACTGGCAGAGCCAAAACATATATCGAGCCATGGAATACCTTCATAGATAGAGATAGTGAGGGTGAGGGTGACACCATCAGCAGAGTCAGAATGGCACTAGTGCATGCAAAGCTGTCATACATAAGGATGGTGTGGGCATGAGTCCAGATCGATATCCATTGGTGTAAAGTTCATAAATAGGGATAGCATGGGTGACTCCATCATTGGAGTTCAGCATGACACCAATCAGTGCAAAATCTCCACACTCTGTGGGCTCAAATAGGCATTGAAATCATCGTTAGAACTGGGTCTTCTGGGTCTCATAAGTGTTCTCACAGGCCACTCTTAAGCAAGCAGAGTGAGTGTAGGGAACCCAACAAAGCGAGTTCCCTAGACACCCAACTCCCGTTCTTGTTACTTGAGACAGAGTAAAAGTGTGGAGACACAAGAAACTGTGCCCCAGACAATTAACTCTCCAGTTGAGGCAAAGTTTGTAAATAGGGAAGGTGCAGGGCATCATCATCAGAGTCTAGCACAATCCCTGCTGGGGTGAAGTTCATAAATAGAGGGGGTGAGTCATTGGACCCCAATATGATACCAGTTGAGGCCAAGTTTGTAAATAGGGAAGGTGTAGCATAAGATACTGGCTGATGCTGTCACAACCTTTCTTCACATTGACGTCCAAAAAGGCCTCTTCTACTTTGATGCATCCTACCATCCTTGCAGAACCGCAGTCCATCAGCACAACCAAGAAAAAGGCCATCCAACATCACCAAGCTGCGAAACCCTCGTAGATTGGGACAGCCATGGGCAACACCATTGTCAGAGTCTGATTTGATACCAGTCAGTGCGAAGCTCGTAAATGGGAAGGTGTGGGTAGCAACATAAGATACTGGCCAATGCTGTCGCAACCTTTCTTTGCATCGATGTCCAAAAAGGCCTCTTCTACTTCGATGTGTCCTACCGTCCTTGCAGAACCACAGTCCATCGGCATGACCAAGAAAAAGGCCATCCAACATCACCAAGCTGCGAAACCCTCGTAGATTGGGACAGCCATGGGCAACACCATCGTCAGAGTCCAATTTGATACCAGTCGGTGTGAAGCTCGTAAATGGGAAGGTGTGGGTAGCAACGTAAGATACTGGCCAATGCTGTCACAACCTTTCTTCGCATTGATGTCCAAAAAGGCCTCTTCTACTTCGATGCATCCTACTGTCCTTGCAGAACCGCAGTCCATCAGCATGACCGAGAAAAAGGCCATCCAACATCACCAAGCTGCGAAACCCTCATAGATTGGGACAGCCATGGGCAACACCATCGTCGGAGTCCAATTCAATACTGGTCAGTGTGAAGCTCGTAAATGGGAAGGTGTGGGTAGCAACATGAGATACTGGCCAATGCTGTCACAACCTTTCTTCACATCGATGTCCAAAAAGGCCTCTTCTACTTCGATGCATCCTACTGTCCTTGCAGAACTGCAGTCCATCAGCACAACCGAGAAAAAGGCCATCCAAGATCACCAAGCTGCAAAACCCTTGTATATTGGGATGGCCATGGGCAACATCATCATCGGAGTCCAATTTGATACTGGTTGGTGCAAAGCTCATAAATGGGAAGGTGTAGGTAGCAATGTAAGATACTGGCCAATGCTGTCACAACCTTTCTTCACATCGACATCCAAAAAGGCCTCTTCTACTTCAATGTGTCCTGCCATCCCTGCAGAACCACAATCCATTGCACAACCGAGAAAAAGGCCATCCAATGTCACCAAGTTGCAAAACCCTCATAGATAGGGATGGCCATGGGAGATACCATCATTGGAGTCCAATACGATACTGGTTGGTGCAAAGAATGTAAATGGGCATGGTGTGGACTCAAATAGGTGTTGAACATTGTCATTGGACCTGGATTTCTTGTAAGTGTGCTCACTTGTCATGGTTAAGCAAGCGGAGTGAGTGCAGGGAATGCAACAGAGCGAGTTCCTTGGATGCCCAACTCGCGATCTTGTTACTTGAGATAGAGCAAAAGTGGAGACAGAAGAAACTGTGTCCCAGACAGTCAACTCTTGTCATGTTGATTGTGCCAGAGCCAAGAATGCACCTAGGCGTTGAACATCATAAGATTTTGGATTGTTGAGCCCAGATCCTCAAGTTTTCTTACTGGTCATTCTTAAGCAAGTAGAGTGAGGGTAGGGAACGCAACAGAGCGAGTTCCCTGGACCGTCAACTCGCGTTCTTGTTGCTTGAAAAAAAACAGAAGTGAACATGGTGCAAGTGCTAAGTGCAGTCGTCATCAGGCAGCAGTTGGTAAGCATGGGCATGAAGATTCAACGCAACAGAGCATGTTGCCTCCTCAAAACCTGGAGTTAAAGTTCGAAGTTTGACGTTTGAGTTTGGAGTTTGACATTCAACACCCCAAGTTTAGAGTCAACAAATATCATATCATAAATGCATTACATTCATGAGAATACAAAAAGAAATACAAAACAGAGAGTGAATATAAGGAGGAATGATGGCAAAAAAAGAGAGAGATCTGACTATGAAGCAGTATCCCCCTAAGTTTGTCGATAAAAAAAAATTGCGCTGGTCCCTCGGATTAAGGATGGATGTTGCCTGATATTATCGTTTCTCGGCATCACTGGTATAGTGCTATTCTTGCTGCAGCACCCTGCTGGTTCTGTGACCTGTTGGATTGCATTTGTCTCGGAGATGATTGATTTTCTGGCTCACACCGATGGGTGAATGCCTATTGGCACCCAGTGAAGTCACACTCCCAGGAGCCAATCTGGCGGACATTACCAGTGGGCACAATGGTGGCTGACCTTTGTCAGATCACCAAAGTGGAAACAGGCAGACATTTGCAAGAGGGTTGCAACTCAAGAACCCAAGATGCAAGCGAGGAGAATGTTTGGGCTGAATGAAAGGGAATGCAATTTGGAGAGTGATACTAGACGTTGACCCTTGGAGCAGCCATGGTATCCTAGCTAAAGCATAGTGTTCTCCATTGGTACTTGCTTTCCCTCCTACTCATTCTCACAGTGTTACTTATTGTTATCGTGCATGATTCTTATCAGCTTTGTCCAATCGTCCATGTCATTGTCCAATCTTGTGGTCCACAACACTTGCTGTCTGCGACCTCGTGGTGCATCCTCGCCATCACCCTATCCTTTATCTTTGTTTTGTCATCTCATTTCTCACCGTACTCTCC